>RJWJ010003486.1:0-85766 GCA_004363605.1 Indri indri | reverse complement strand
CTTTTTCTTCCTTTTCTGTATGCCCTGCTAGGTACTGCAGAATTAGAATATGTTTAATATGCACTTTTTCCCTGCCAGTTTCCTATGCTTTGGTTGATTCTCTGCATGCTGTAGGAGCAAGGGTCTTGGAGTCGCTAACTGGACCTGTGAGACCTTTCAACATTATCTTCTCTTCTTTAGGCCTTATTTCTCTCATCTGCAAATAAAGAGGAGGGACTGAATATTTTCTAAGGTCCCACTCTCGCATTTTAGGACTAAATTTATCTTGCATTTGCTCATTCATTTATTCAGTGAATAAATATTGATTTCATTCCATACAGAGGTCTCCACTGCAGTAGCTAACTTGCTGCAGTGTAATTGTTTGTTTGCATCTCAGCACTGGGGACATAGACATAAAATGCCATGATCTGTCTTGAGGAGCTCACTGTATTTTATGGAAGGTGCAAACAGACCACTATGCTCCAGTAATCCAATCACTGCAGTGGAGGCTTATATAATTTTCAGAAGAGAATATCAAAATGGCCCTGGCCAGTTATGGGCCAGGGAGGGATATAGCCATTGATAATCATTTAACTAAGCAAATGGGAGGTTTATTTAATTATGACTTCATGGTGTCCCTGCCCTCGAGGAGCTCACATCTAATGCAGAAAACAGTAGGAGGATCATAATTCAGTATGTCAAGTTCTGTAATATTAATAGAAGAATGAACAGTGTCATCTACGCTCAGAGGAAGAAACAACTAGTTGGCCCAGACACTAGCCCTTGAGAATTGTAAAACTATTTAATTCTAGATAAACCTGGGAGATATTATCTACAGGAATATAATTTTAAAGTGATAAGGAATATATTAATTTATAATATAGTTACTTATTGTTTGCTATGTGCTAGACAGTGTGCCAGGCATAAAACAATGGTAGTAATACATAAGATACTTCTTCTAACACATGGTATTAGGGAGAAATCAAAAAGAAATGAAATCTAAACTTAAAAATTTAAAACCAGAGAACCAGCCTTGTTGCCCTAGCCCCTCTGCTTGCTAACTGTGTGGCCTGGAGAAAATCCCTCGACCTCTCTACTCATTCCCTGGTATGTATCCTCAGGCTTCAAGGCCATGTCTACGCTGATAAATCCCTGATCTCTATTTCCTGATGAGTCTTCCTTTTCAGATGCTGATCAATAACAACTGCCTACTGGACTTCTGCACTTGCCCTTTCCCCTAGCACCTCATAGTTGGCATGTGAAGAATTAAATTAAACTTCTTCCTCCTCCTCTCTCCACTTCAGACTTTCTCTGGCTCCCACGTGTCCCATCACAGTAAACCAGAACCTTCTCCTTTCTCAGCCCTGCATTCCATGGGTCGTCATGTCTCGGACAGTTCTCAAGTTCTTTCCATGCTCACCTCCACTGCTTCACTCAGCCATCATCATCTCTCCTCTGGGCTATTGCAACAGCCCCTTCAGTGGTGTCCCTGACTTGAGATTCTATGCCTTTTCCTCTCCAATCCACCCACCCTACTGCTGTCAGACTGTTCTTTTTACAATGAGAACGAGAACGTAGCACTCTTATTTTAAAAGGCTTCAGAGACTCCTTATGGCCTGCTGGATAATTTAAGCTATAAAGTAGAAACACAAGGTTCTTTATGAACTGGACCCTGTCTCCTTTTCCAGCCTCAGTTTACTAATTCCTTGTTTACCAAGCTGCTTATTTCTCTTCTCAGTACCTTTGTACTAGGAGTGTCTTTTCTTTCTCTTTGTTTACTGACCAGTATTATTTAAATTGAGGTTCACTGCAAGTATCACTTCCAGGCAGGGATTCTTAGAGCCCTTCCCTCGTGTCCTTCCCCTGCACGTGTAGTATGCCTGCGTATGCCTCTATCCTCTGGGAGTTCCTAACAGAGCCTCCCTGTGTCCACAACCGGATGCAGTCGCAGCACTGGCCCTCCGCATCCATCTTCCACCTCTGGATCCCACTCACCTGTGCACACTGCCTGTGGCTAGCATTGAGCTAAAGGAGTAACCGTCCCCAGAAATAGACTCTAACCTCTACAGTGAGAATAGGAACACAATTAACCACTATGATCCTGCTTTCATGTTGATTGAGGAAGATCATCTTTTGTTAACTTTTCTTTTGGCCGCTGGTGCCGATGCAGGAACATGGATGAGGTTAAAAAAACCAAGCCTACTTATGAGACTTCAAGCACATTATCAGCTATTGATGGCACTGGTGACTTCAAAGAAAACAAGGCATTTGTAGAAACAAAAGATGACTGGCCCTGCCAATGGAAATATAAAAATAATCCAGATTACTCACTCTAAGCTAATTGTCCAGCTATGGTATATACATTAGTTTTAATTCTGTCACTTGTGTAGACAGATACAATTATGCTGGTCAGCTATTTACTTGTATTTCAAGGATAATGGATCTATTTCTTGCTTTAGAATGAGTGCAATAAGTTGTTGCCTGAAAATTGCTGGCATTATTCTTAATTTGAGTTTTAGCATTAGGGGAGATTGAGGTTAGACATTAAGAAATGTACTCACTGGCAGTACTGGAGAAATCTCTCTCTCTGCCAATGTTAAAATGGTTCAGAAATTCTCACCTGTCTGAGACAGATCAGAGACTTTCCTGCCAAAGGTGACTATGCTACTTCTGAACATTTCCTCTGACATTGGGACTTTATGATATTCTTGGGGGTATATTTTTATTTATCTATCCGTCCATTCACCATTTATTGAACTTTCACCAAGTTTAAGGACTTGTGCTTTTCAGTATGGAATTAATAGATGGAAAAACCCTTGTCCTTGAGGAACTCATAGTCTAGTGGTAGGAAACATATAAACAGAATTGGACATATAAGAGAAAGAGTCAGCCAGGTAATTACGTGGGTGGAGGGAAGGGATGGTATTCCAGGCAGAGGGTAGTAGTATTAATACATGCACAGAAATATCCAAGCTAGAGAATATAACGCATCCCAGCTGGTGCATAGCTAGACCCAGGGTCTATATTATGGATAGTAAGAGGTGAGTTAGGGGACATTAGCAAGGACCAGATGATAGGGACCCTTGTTTGGCTTTGAGGCAGTCCTATGAGTCTACCACAGTTCTCCCTCCAAGACTGAACCTGCTGCAAGGAGTATTAGCTCATCGACAGTGTCCGGCTGCCACACTTTTGGGTTTACCCCGAGGCCATACTCTCAGGAATGCTCCCAGCCAATGTGTGAGCATGGTGAGGGGAGCAGCGCTGGGCCATTCCTATTCAACATAGGACTCCTCTAAAGGTCAGTGTTTTCACTGAGTGTGCACAGTTGGCCTGGCCACGACTTTGCTGCAGTCTCTGGCACTTCCTACTCAATACTCTTTCTTTCCCTTTCCCCCTCCATGGTGTCAGGCCTGCACCATGGCCTGATGCTCTTCCCACCCATGCCTGCTTTCTCTTCCCCTTATCCCTCCTAGGCATTTCCCTCCACAAATCTTCTCTCCTTCTAATTCTGTCTCGGTGTCTGCTTCCTGGAGGAGTTGCATTGGCACAGACTCAGTAAGGTGACCGGATTTTGAACTCAAGCAATGAGGAGCCACTGATGGGTTTTGCGCAGGGACATTGAATGATGAAATCTTTGTTATAGAAAGAGTATTGTGGCTATATTTGGAGGAATGATTTAGGGAGATTGAGACTTCAGACAGGGATATCGTTTAGGAGTGTAGAAAAATGAAGATTTGAAATGGGGCAGTAGCAGAGGGCAGAGTGGGAAAGGGGTTAGAAGAGAGAAATAAAGAGTTGAGAACAACAGGGCTTATGATCCTGCAATAGAGAAGGAGAGTAAAAAATGATGACGGGGCATCCCAATTGCTAAGCAGTGCCACATTCCCAGACTTGAGGAATTTGGGGGAGTGGTTTGCTACTGGATTATCCTCACATGGATATAGAAAGGTAAGTTGGCAGTTGCCTGTGCTCCTTACTCTACACTTCTGCTCCACCAGGATGGATGCTGCAGCAAAAAGAACACTGGTGAGGCGCCCCCGGGGGACTGGGTAGAAAGTTTGGGGAAACTGAGCCCTCAGTGGGTGAGCAGCATTGGGTGTTGGCAAAAGAGATGTGCCTGAGGCAGTGGCAGTGGTGCCAGCCTCACCACTACAAGGTACTATAAGGTTGTAGGAAGCTGCATCACTTTGCTAGGGCTGCCACAGTGAGAAACCCCAAATTCAGGTACAGTGCACACTATTCTGGTGATGGGTACATGTCTTCAGTGTGATACAATTCATTCATGTAACCCAAAACACTTGTACTCCCTAAATTTTTTGAAATAAGAACAAATTTTTTTAAAAAAACAACCAATCGACCAACCAACCAAACCCAGAAATGTATCGTTTCAAGAGTTTCACAGGTTACAAGTCTGAAATCAAGGCGTTGGCATGGCCACATTCCCATCACTGTTCCTTGCCTCTTCCTAGCTCCTGGTGGCTCCCGGCGAGCCTTGGCATTCCTTGCCTTGCATTAGCGCAATCTCTGCTTCTGTCACATGTGTTCTCCCTGTGTGTCTGTCTCTGTGTCTCTTTTCTTCTTGTTATCATGACACCAGTCATAGTCTCCAAGGTTTCCAACACCTTGCTTTCCCTAACCTGGGCCAAGGTCTAGGACCTTGAGGAGTGTTAGATTAACCTTCTAATCTCTTTTCTGGTCTCTGAATATTTATTTCCTTTCCTAGTTGTTACAAAGCTTGCTTCCTCACTTTATCAAGCTTTCGTATTGCTATGCAAAGGAGAGCTTTGATAATTTAGAGAATACCTAATTTTTTTCTCCCAACCAACTTGAATGTCAAGATTATTATCTGATTTTGAACTTAAACAACCCAAAACTGAAACTCAGAGTTGAGCTGTGATCCGTTTGTCCTTGGCATTGTCAGTCCTTGAGGAAAATACTGGTACAGCTGTGTCACCATCCAGCTCACCACCTTCTCTGCTACCTCGCTTTTAGGGACCAAATGAGCTAAATGTCTCGTTTCCCTGTCTTTCAGGAATAGGTAGCCAAGGGATTCTGTTGCAGTTACAAGCACGTGGATTGAAGTTTCCTGGGGCATTTTAGAAAATCTTTTGCTTTTCTTAATAAAAAACAGATAGATATGGCTGGGACCGCCTCCCCGCTTCTATCCTCGCTTCCTGGATTAAATGCAGATGGGATGTTGAATGCTGCAGCAGCTGTCTTGGCACACCGAAGGGCAGGCTAAGGCTGACATTGTTGAACCAATGAACCTACATCAGGAGCGTCCACCTCCAACTTCTAAAGGGAGTAAAATCAACCTCTAAGCTATAAGTCACAGAAAATTAGGTGTGGAAAATTAATTCCTAACAGTCTTCTTGCTGAATAAATAATAAAACTGATTCAATGGGTAGTGACTTCCAAGCAAAATGATGTCATGAAATCTACTTTGGTATTGCACCTCCAAAACAGGATTCTCATTCTTATCACTTGTAAGGAGGTATCTCAGCCAAGACTGTTCTCTAAGGTTTTTGAAAATTTTGTACGTATGTAATTGGGGTACAGAAAGATATACATAGAAGAGAAAATAGTTAAGAAAAATTTGAAGTTCTGAGTTTACACATTTACTTCTAGGACAAAAACTTTTGTTTTTACTTTTATATTTTTGCCTCAGGGTAAATTATCAGAATGGACCAGGCTTAACACTGGGATTCCCCAAAGTAGGTATTCCATAAAAACATGAGTTTCATAAAAAGTAGGCCCTTTACCAATGCAAATGTGAAGCAGATGCCCACCCTTTGCCTTGGGATAGCACGAAGCTACCAAACCCAAGGCTGTTACAGTTGAGATCATAAATTTTTTCCTTAAGCTGTAGCTGTGTTTAGAAGCTGCTTAATTACTTTCTTTTTGTCCTTTCTCTCATGGAATTCTTGCAGAAGATGAGGAGCAGAGAGGAGAGGTACAAGACCGGGGCAGACTCAGAGAGACTTTGTCTTGATATCAAAGTGTAGAACAGAGCTGGAGAGGGGGCTTTCACGTCACCTCCAGGCAGACTCTGGCACCTACCTATCTGACATAACTGGGGGTGGCATTTTTAGAAGCAAAAGGAGAGAGCGCTCTTGGCAAAGACCCAGGTGATGTGATAGGGAGTACCCTTGAGAGTAGTAATAGAGAGAGCAGGAAGAACATAATGGGTGCCACTGGTCTCACTGTGGCACGAACACTGGTTTGTGAGCACAAACCCACATGAGGCTCAGGAACTCCCCAAAACAATGCAGGGTAGATTGAGGTTTGACAGTCATATTGCTAGAGTCTTTGTAATTTGGAGTATTGCTATAGAGGTGACCTTGCTTTTGGTTTCAGGGGTATAACTTAAAAAGACAATTAGAAAACATAAATGATATCTGAAGAATCTCTAGCAGTGGATTACAATGATGGTCCCGATCTTTCACACCTCCTTATAAGCATTCCTTTGCCCATTTAACAACTCCGCATGGCTCTCCCTCTAGATCAGCTACTGCCAGCCAACACTCAGGCAGCAGAGCCATCTGCTCAATCCCATGTGACCCTGACATGTGACAGACAAACGTTTACTGTTGCATGCCACTGGGATTTAGAGGTTGGTTATTATGCAGCACTGTAGAGCAACTGATAACTAGTACGATCTGTAAAATGAGTGACATTAGGAATATCACATGATCTCTCTGAGCCTCTGGTTTTTATTTTTAAATCTATAAAATATTTATAACAAGATCTACCACACCAGCATATTTTGAGCATTAGATACGATGACTCAGCATGTAAGATATTATGTCTTAGAAACACTGAAGACTGCATGTATAATTTTAAAGATCTCACTATACTACAGTCATCTATGTTTCTGCCCCAGGGATCATGTTCCAAGTAATATTTTTGCTTCCCAAACCCTGTGGATGTGGCTTCACATGCGGTACCTTGTAGTGCATTCTAAGCTTCAGAGGGAGACACTATCAGAGATTCTTTCAAACAAAATTCTAGAGCAAACCAACTACTTGTAGAATTGGCCTCAAAGACAGGTAAGCCAAAGAAACCAGGAGGTAAAACATCACCTTTATAACATTCAACTGGAAAAGGCTTTATGGAAAAGATGGCAAAGTAGAGGAGAGTAGAAATGGTGTAAGCTTTAGAGCTGGTATTCACTGAGTCAAAATCCGGGCTCCCTCACTTGCTGGCAACAGAACTTTAACAGCCTATGTAATCTCAGTGAGCTTTGGTTTCTCTACTTATAAACGGGGATAGAAACAAGCATCTCATAAAACTGTTGAGGCCATTAAAGGAAGTGTATGAATTTAAGGCATCTGAGACAAAGTAGGTACTCTTGCATCTGGATGTCGGAAACCTTGTCCTTTTCATCTGGACTTGGAGCATAAGGATTTGGGTAGCAGACAGCCTGCTGACATCATTAGCAACTTTGGTGCTGAGTTGTGAAGGGGAATTAGGGTAAAGAAAGGAACAAATAAGTTATGTTTGTGTGTGTGTCAGTTTTAATGCATAGATTTTTTTTTTCTTTTGTGTTGCCTTATACTATATTTAGGTATAAAGTGGCCTAGAACAAAAGCTGGAATTTATTTTTAAATATGCAGAACAATGAGATGACTGGCATTCTATAATATATATCAGCATTATGTTGCTAAACACACAAAAACCTTAGTATCAATTATCTACTTTTCACATATGTCTATGTATTGTTTCAGTCTGACCCTGCTTTATGTATCTTGGCAGCTTTGACTCGAAATGTTAACTACGATACTTCACATTTGCATATCACTCAATAACTTAACTAAATTCTTTCCCAGACAATATTTCAGTTTTGACCTTCTCAACAACCCTGTGGAGTAACAAGTCTTATCTTCAATTTAAAGATGAGGAAATGGCCTTTGAGTAGTTAAATGTTGTGTCCAAAGTCACAAAATTAGTGGATCCTGGTCTAAATTGCAAAGTGATAATGGTGCGAGACATTCCCAAGAGCTTCGACAGGCCAGTTGCTGTTCTAGGCTCTCTATCTTTTTTCATCATCACTAAACACACAACTTTCTGTGGCAGACGAACTGGCTGCCTCCTGGTTTGTCACTGTTCAATCTTTGTTTCTAGCTTATGAAATCCATGCTTTTTTTTTTCCACATAACTTAGGATGTACTTAAGAAAGGAGGGCTCCAAGACTAGCTTAGATGATAATTTATGGGGAAACTGATTAGGATGACCCCATTCTCCTTTGCCAGTGACTGTGATCCCATTGGCTAAGGAATTGAAGGAGAAGTTTGTTGGAGGCTTTTGGAAAAGAACTGCCCCCCCAAGACGCCTCCTCACCTTCCACACATCCTAATGAGAAGAGAGTGAAAGAGGCACATGGGGAGCACCCAGCTCTGTCTGTCCTGCTTCGGGTGTTGCCATGCAAGGGTCCGATGTTGGGAGCCATGGCAGCCATTTTAACTGTGAAGAAAAATCAGAGAAAGCAAAACGAAACAAAGGCACCTGCCCAGAGCCCTGGGAGCTTTGAGCTACGTAATTAATCAACCTGGAAAAGCCTGCTTTTGGATTTCTTGCTAAGTGAGATAATTAAAAGCTTTCACTGTTGGGGCCACTCTTAATCACATATTCTATTACTTCATCTCAAAATCCTCCTAGATGATGCATCCTTACAAATAGGTATTGTGATCATTGTTCCACAGTTGACGAAACTGAGGAACAAAGAGTTTACGTAGTCCAAGGTTACAGATGCAGAAAGCTGCAGACTTGGGATTTGAATTTTTGCGTGTCTGACTTGGGCCACACAATAAAACTGCCTAATTCACACTCTGGTTTGACAGCAGCCCTCTCTTTATTCTGTGCATCTCCACGCTGGGAGAGCAATGCGGAGAGGTAGAAAGGGCAGAGGACTGGGAGGTAAAAATTCCGATTTCAAGTTCCGGTTTTGCCACTTTCTAAGAGTGTTACTTTGGGCAAGTTTCTTGATCTCTCTGAGACTCAGTTTCTTTCATCCATCAAGTGAGAATAATAACCTCTGGCCTATTTCCTTCCAGGGTTATGGTGAAGACAACATGAGAAAAGGCACGTGGAACTCTCTCTCCACTGCAGAGGATCAAAGATTCTTATCATTAGAGAAGATGTCCTCAGGGCACACATGGTCTCCTCATGACGTACAGTAGAGGCTAAGGATACTAACCATCCTTAACATGAGCATTACAATAATGCTATTGCTTTTGATAAATTTACCATTTGTAGGTTGTAAATTCAAACATTCTCCCCTCTGAATGCCATTCCGAAGGTTAATGAATGAATTACATGATTTTCAAATCCCCATAGTTGGTGTTAATTGGAAGCAAACACACACCTTCAGGTTTGATCTCTCATAACAAGACAGTCAGATAACTTAACCTCAAAGCAATTCATTACCACACCACTCAGAGCTCTCAGAAGATGGTAGACATTTCAAAGACCTGGATGTGTGTATATGTTTCCCTGCTCCCACTTCTGTGCAAAAATAGTACACTAGAAGGAAAAAAGGAACCAAGGGAAATTTAGGGGCACAAGATGGAGGATTTTTAAATACCCTGAAAATATCAAATCCATAGGATTTAATTAGAAACCACCCTAGAGGTTGCTGGCCCTTGCTACTTACGCGTGGTAGAATATTTTGCAACCTTTAGAAAGCATTACCTGGAAGACAAAGGTACAGGACCCCACACTCAGGCTCATGGGAAGAGATAAAGGTACAACAGAATGCAGAAGCCATAGGATCCCAAAGGAATAAAATGTGTCTGTCACACAGACACACAGAGCTGGAAGGACCTATGTGATGTGGCTTCCTGACAAAGAGAGGACTTCAAATCTAAAGTCTCATGTGGTTTTTTTAAACTGAAACTTTGGATTTGTATCCCTTTCCCTCAAAGTTATAGGATAAAGATAGTTTTCAAAATGTCTTTTTATAGTGGTCTCTGTGTGTTCCATGCTTACTGTACGCAGAGAGTGTGCTAAGCGTTTGACAAGTGTTCACCGCCACACCCCACTTAGTTCTTACACTAATCCTGTATGGTAACACTACCGTCACACTCAGCTTACAGACGGGGAGACCAGGGGTCACAAAGAGCCAGGGCATTGTTTCGGATCACCCAGTGAAGTGGGGGAGCCTGGGGTGGAAACTTGGCTGACTCTAGAACCAGTTCCCCAACCCACTAAAGTCATGTCCTCTATGCTAAATTGCCAATTTATAAATATTTGTATAAAATCAACTAAACTGCATGGGAGAGTAGGGAAAACAATAGGCTTTTCTGTTTTTTATTTTCTTATACTTGAAATAAAACTGAAACAAAAGGCATTGTGTCCAGACCACATGATCACCTGAATATTCTGCATCTCTTGCCTCTTCCTCACCCTGCCACCTCCTTAGTTTGAAACTCTGTCTCTGGTCAAATGATTTCAGCAGTGACTTTACTCTTGGGTTCTGTGCATCCAGCCTGGTCCTCTTTCCATCTGTCCTTCAGAGAAAGTTTTCAGATAGGAAAATCCGACCGCTTCATGCCTCTGGTGAAATGCTGCCATCGCTGTCCCCAGCGTCCTTCAGGAACTTGTCCACAGACCTGGCACGCCATGCAGGGGCCTCTCTGACCCTTCCGGGCTGCTTCTCCACCCCATCTCCTATTTCTTTCCCCTGACATTGGGGCTTTCTAATGGCAAGTGACAACTCTATTATAAAATAATAAATTGGGTGGTCACAGCCAGTGTAAACACACACACACACCCCGCCCCCCACCCAGACTGCATCACAGGGAAAAAGGGTAACTATAGTTCCATTACAAATTTGTTCTGATTTTATATATTTTTACATAGAAAAACTGAATTATGCTGCAAAATGTATTTCTTACATAGATTGTTTTCAAAAAGCTATCATCACATCACACTTCCTGTAAATTCTCCAAACATTCTGAGCTGTGTCTCCCCTGGTGTCCTTGTCCTTTGCTGACCCCACCTCTAACTTATCCATTAAGTGGCTTTGTGTCTAAGACTTGCAATACTTTAGAGGATAACGAAAGTGCTTTAATTAGAAGCAAAACTTCTAAAATTAGAAGAAAAAGTCAATATAATCCAGCTTGGATTATATTTACTTTCATGCAAATGCAGCCATAAAACATAATGCTATATACTTTTTTTTTTTTTTTTGCAGAAAACAGGATCCATGAAGGCAAAATGCCCAAGAACCATGAAAATTCTAAAGCCACCCTGACTGTCCCCTCTTCCCCCAAGGCCCACGGCCCACACGGAACAGCGCTGCTTGTTCTTAAAATCTTAGCCAGACGTCATCTTCCATGAAATCTTTCCTGACAGCCCTTCTCAATCATTTTAATTAATGCACGTATTTATTCATTTACATATCTACTTATCTCTTTCAATGGCTCTTCCTCCTAGAAGGCAATTTCAAGCAGAGAGTGAAATAATCCTAGCCAAGAAATCAGAATACCGGTTATGCGCGAAATCTAGTAATAAGTGCTTTACCCATGTTTGTTCATTTTGGTCTCACGCTGTGGGGTTGACACATTATTATCTTCCTCATCTTAAATTTGAGAATATGGAGGCCAGGAGAGATTGAGTGTTACTGTTTGTAAGTGGCAGAGAGAGGGCTCAGCCCAGGCTTGCTGGCTCTGGAGGCTGGAGCTGGTTCTGTTAGCAGTTAGCTGTGGGGTAGTGGGGAGGCGCTCCCTTCCCCGGCTTCATGATTCCAGGTTGAGGGATATCAGTTAGTATAACAACTTTCATTTTTTAATTTTTTTTGCATCTTCCACTCCTAACCCTGGATAGAGGAATGGCCATGTGATGCCCAGCTCAGCCATTCTCCTCCTCCTTTTCTCTGTTTGGAATTTACCTGTCTGTAGAGACCATGTTCTTGGGTCTGTTCCCTACCTTTAGAAAAGTGTGCATGGCCTGTAGCCCTCCAGCCCCTTTTTAAAAGCCCATTATGATATTTGTGAGGTTGACACACTAAACCATGACTTTGACTTCTAACTCTGTTATAAAGCTATTAATAATACTTCTGTTGACCTCTGACTTTGGTTCCACATTTGGGCACAGAAGAGCTATGGTAGTTCTTTGGGCCCATTAAAACACCAACATGCTCCCAGTCATAAGGCACGAAGGTAACTCAGAGGAGGGTGGGATGAACTGTCTTGAAATGATTCGAGAAGGCCATTTAGAGAGGGGGGAATCTGACACGAAATTTTTTATTTTTTATTTTTTATTGATACCAATCTCTATGGAGCAAAAGAAGAGCATTGGTTTGAGAGTAAAGACTTGAATTCAACAGCATATGGGGGCACACTGAGCTCTGGGATTAAACAGGCATTGCTCTTAATGGTGGTAGCGGTGGTGGTGGTAAATCTATTTATTTAAAATGGTTACTTACTGTTTTTCAGCAGGCTAACATTGTACTTGGTGTATGTAATTTAATCCTCACAGTATCTCTTTGAGTAAGTACATATCTTTAATTCCTTTTTATAGATGAATAAACTATGATTCGGAGATATTACTTGCCCAAACCATGATAATGGTAAAAATTTTGGTGATCATTGAGGATTCAACCCAAATTTATCCAGTGCCCATATCGTTACATTATTCACATAGTTCTTTTCCGCCACCACTTGCCTTGTGCTTAGCTCCTGTAAAACGCTTATCTCTACATATTGTGATTATCTGTTTCCCTGTCTGTCTCCTCCAGTAGAATGCGAGCTCCACGAGGGCAGGAACAGTGTCCTACTCCTTTCTGTATCTTCTTAGCAGATTTAATTTCTTCAATCATATTTTTCTTGAGTCCTGCTATTTGCTACGCACAAATTGCAGTGCGGGAGGTTCACTGGTGAGCAAGAACCACATCATGTCATCCCTATCCTGTGTTGCTGATAGTTTAACAGGGTAAACAGAAAATACACAAATTAAAAAAATAAGTATTTTAAAACTAATACAAGTGCTATGAGATAAAGGAATAAGCAAAGAGCACAGGCAAGGAAGACCTTACTGTGAATTCTGAGCTAAGACTTGAAGGACAGGGAAGAGCCAAGTTCAGGGGACAAACATACCAAAAGGAAGAAAAAAATGAGTGAAGGATCTGACATGGGAGAGATCTTGACATGCTCAGAGTTAGCAGATGAGCAGAGTGGCAGGTGAGAGCTTTGGGAGAACTTTGGATTTTAGTTCAAGTGCAATAGGCAGGCACTAAAAAATGATAGAGTAACGATCATGGGTACGAAGACAAGAGGATGGGGTGAAAATTCTTTGGACGGTAAGACTGACAGAGATTGCTGAAGGTTGGCTGGAGGGTGAGAGAGGAGGCAAGGCTGACCTGAGGGAGCGTTCTAGCCTGAGCAGCTAGGTGGGTGGTGGTCCATTTACTGGGGTGGCGGGAGTGGCAGAGGCCCAGGTTGGAGGAGGTATTGGGGAAGGTAGTAAGAATGAACTTATGTTTGAGGGGACCACTAGATAATCAAGTGGAGGTGTAAAAAACTCACAGATGACTTGGATGCAGAATGGAACAAGTGGCAATTCAAAGTAACAAACATACACACCTTGAATGGTATTAAAAGACAGCCAAATACCAGCGCAAAAATATTTTACTGTGGGTGCAATATCTTTTTAACACTGCTCCAGGCTTTTATCACAAGTATAAAAAATTGATTTATACAAATCCCCAAATTCATATTATGTGCAGTGGTAATAAGCAGTTAAACAGCTGAAGAAAATATTTCCACCTTCTGATATACATACACGTATGCTTTTATTACCTGAATGAAGAATGGAATAGCTCTGCCTTCCAAAGCTAACAGCTTTGCCATACCTGTCTGTCACTGCCACATCTGAAGATGTGAAGATGCAGAAAGAAATTTCCTAGTTTGCTTTTTTAAAAAGATTTAGTGAAGCAGATTTTCAGAAGCAATTAGGGAGATGTTACTTCCCTATTCTCCCGAAAGCCAGGATACACCCCTATCAAAAGTTGGCTTGAGGCCATTTTTTAGGAATATTTTTTATATTGAAAAAATGCACGCATGACTTAAAACAAGAGTAAATGTCCCCCCGCCCCACCCCTGCCCTACATTCAGTTCAATCGTAATTCTAGACATCTGGCTTGGAATGGAGTTGAGAGTGAAAGATTGAGATGTGAGGTTTGTATCTTCGGGACACTGCCCTTTACTTTCTAACATGTCCTCATTTGGACAACAGTAACCAAGTAGTTTGCAAAAGGGCAAGGCCACCTTCTGGCTTCTAGCAGGGAACAAGACATATGCAAATGATCGTTTACTCTCTTGCTAAGCAAACATGGCCAGTTATTACAATAGGCCAATGAGGGAAAAGTAAAAAAATCACAATATGGAAAATAAACAGAATTTAAACGAGAAAAATATTAATCATAGAGCTAAATCTTTGAGTGTAGGAATATCATTTGAGAACATTGAGGGGACAAATGTCATGATACATTTCCAAATAAATTATGATAGTTTTCATTAGATATCTGTGAAGGGCATTAAAGATGCTCTGTTGAGAAAACTTTGTAAGGAAAAGCCCTTGCAATTGCTACTGGTATGGCATTGGTGTGTTTGGCTCAATAGGTAGAACTATAAGATATATAGCATAACTCAGAGCAAAACATACATCTTTAGACCTGAATCTTTTTCCAAAATACCTCTATATTACTCTGATAAAATATTGATAGGGATGAGATTACAATTATTATGAGAAATAGGATAAAAATGCTCTAAAGAAAAGACTTTTAGAGACTTGCAGTCCCTTTCCCTGCTCTTTGCATCTCTACTGCAATCTTGTAGATACGGCCCCTGTGTTTCCCCAGCTCTCTGATGAGGACTGCCCATGAACCTCCTGCTTCCCCAAACGCTGATCCTTGTGAGACCTCAGGCCCCCTTGCGGCCTTGTGTGAGGGCCATCGCTGGTAACTGAATGATTCTAAGAGCGATAATCTAACCCTGGCACTCCCCTACTTAGCTTTTATTAACAGCTCCCCAACTCCCCCAGAATGGTTTCAGGCTCCCAAGCAGAGGTTACAGAGCCCTCCCTCCATCACCAGCCCCCACGCACAGCCTCGTCTTCCACCCCACACTTTCCCGTCCATCCAGCTAGTGCCATTCCCCAGGTATGTTCTGCTGCCTGTTCATCTAGCCCCTCCTTTGGCCTGTGACCCGATTTGCCCCTGGGAGCTCACGCTTGGAAAGGTGTTTGCATGGTTGACTCCTGCGTATTGCAGGCATCATCTCTTCCACGGAGCTCGCACCGCTCCCACAGCTCCGGCATACTCCCAGAGAACCCTACCCTCAGCCCGATTTCTACACATTCGTCCGTGTGAGTAAAATGATTTGTTTCCATGCCTGCCTTTGTTACTAGACCAGGAGCTCCTTGAATGAAGGAGCTGCATCTTTTTCCCTCTCTTGCCATCACCTTGCATACTACCGGTGTGTTCGATGTATGTTTTTGTTTTTTGATTGCGCAAAAATAATTCCATACTCATTTCACTCTACTTTGTTCCAAATCTCCTTGTTCATCACTTGGAGAGATATTCCAAAGTCATGAAAAATAAGACTGTGTTATTTCAGGGGCAAAATCAATAGGCTCTCTTAAGTAATGGGCAGTTGAGAATAAGAAAGGAGGATTTTCTGTGATTAAGCAGAGGGAAGCCTGGGGAGTCAAGAATGCCAGGAAAGGTCTGCCACAATGTGACAAAAGATGTTAATTTCATAAAAGGGGCCTCCCAGAGTTTCTGCAGAAGGAGTGGACACGGTCAGCTGGGAAAATACAAATATCCTGTAATCCTCCTAAAGTTTCTGTTTCGATTTTGGCAGAATTGCAATTGACCACCCACGCAGGCAAGAAAATGTAAAATCTTTTGAGTGGAAATTCCTGGAAAGCCTAACTCGAATGTAGTGAGTATGCAGGGGACAGGCTTTGTGTGTGTATACAGACATGTGTGCATGCATTCTTTGTTTTAAAAATAGCATGCTAAAATCTAGCTGATAATGAAAATAATAAGCAACGCTAGTTTATAGTAAACTCATTAAAGACTTCTGGAGGCAAATCCACCAAAAATGCACAGGCCTTGCTTATAGAGCAAACACATTCCTGGAGACAACATCTTTAATGCTGACCTGGGAAAGTTATTCTTCCTGAATATGAGCCATTGCCTTTGTCTTATTTGTTAAAGGAGGGTGGGAAATGAAATTACCTGATAAAGACAAACAGAGAGACGTTTAAACACCATGAAGCAGCGTCCTTGTTTGCAGTGCCTTTCATTTCAGTTGGCTTCATGAAACATTTATTGCGCACCTACCATGTGCTAAGGCAAGGTCCTAGAGTTACAAAGGTGAGCATGCCATTGCCTCAAAGACATTTACCATTCAGCAAGGGTCTGTGCTCTGTGTAAATTCCAACTATATTAAAAATCATCCTTTAAATGCCATTTTCTCAGTGTTCTGGATCCCTCAGCACCCTGTTCTTCCCTTTAATCTACCTACTAATGTCAGTGATTGTTATGACACCCTTCCTCACACTATTCTGATATTGTTGGCTTTGGGGTATTCCTCTAGACTAGACTAGGAAATTGTTAGAAAAAATGAGCTGTGGGGAAGTGAGTGGGACATGGACTCTGCATCATGACATGAAGGTTCAAATTCAAAGTCTGAATTTATCAGCTGAGTGGTTTTAGGCAAGGCACTTAAAATCTCTGTGTCTCGGTTTCCCTACCTGTAAAATTGGGAAAATGATATAACCTGCCTCAAATGGTTGCAATCAGGATAAATGAGTTGATATTGATATGTGCTTAGAGCAGTGTTTTGCGGGAATCAACACCCAATAATATTAGCTATTTGAAATGTTTATGCATACACACAAACAAAATACCTGGCCCTGTATCACAGCTGTCAGTGTAAACTGCGAGTACTTGCTTTTAGCTTAAGGTCTGACCTATAGTAGATGCTTGTACCTGTTATTAGATAGTGTTCCTATTCGCCCAATTGTCTAAGAGAGAAATCTGAAATCCATCCTTAAAAACATCCTGCTCCTTACCCTCACATCCCATCCCGCATCCATCTGCTCTGCTCTGACTCCATAACAGCTCTGTAGTCACCCCCTTCCGCCCTATCACCTCTGGCCTATTGAAGTCCTCACCATTACAAGCCTGGACACTGCAGTCATCTTCTAATTGTTCTCTGTCCTATTTTGATACTGTCTAGTCTATTTTCAAAGTAATAGTCTGAGAGGTTTTTAAAAACATAAAACAGGTCAAATCACACTCCGGCATAAAAAGTTTTTAGTGGGTTCTTCTTAGAATAAAAACCAAAATTCTTCATGTAGTTAAAGAACCAGAGTGTGATCTTACCCCTCACCAGCCACTCAGCCGCGTCCTGAGTTGTCCCTGAATCTGTTCTCAGTTCCTTGAAAGTGGCAATCTCTCTCTCCTTTCGGGACCCTCCATTTGCCTAGAACACTGTTCCTCCCACTGATTACATTGTCCAGGGTTTAGCCTAAAAGTCACCTGTGAAGAGAAGCCTTCCCTGGCCCCGAACCCCATTCCAAATGTTATACCCTGTAAGTGCCTAATCCTTCTCTTCATGCCAGCTGGCACGATTTGTACATCTGTGTGTATTTGAGTGATTATCTGTTCACTGTTCATCTTTCCACCAGTTTGCAAGTTTCATGAGGACAGGTGCTGTGTCTCTCTTATCCACTTTATCCTGAATGCTTAGCAAAATTCCTGGTCCTCAATAAATAATTAACAAATGAATGCTCAATAACCTTTTATTTAATAAATATACGGACTGTAGCAATGAATGAACTAAAAAGAAATCTGCTCTGTAATGAACACTAGGGCTCTGATATGTTCTACTTATTTTCTTTTTCCTGCTCAACACAATTTTACTGCTGAGGGAGCTGTATTAAAAACCGTCTAAATACAGAGGAAGGGCTATTTTCATTCAGAGGAAATTAAGTGTATCTTTGTTCTTAGTCACTGGAACTTCCTATGAGAAAAATCACCCCCCAGATCATTTCTTGTAAAGGAGCTGTCAGCAGTGAGCAGTGTACGTCATGTCTGGTCTTGTTGTGATGAGTGTGTATGAATATATACGGAATTATTTCCAGTCTTCCAGAAACTGTATTTTAAGAAGGCTGTATTAAAACACTCATACAACACTAATTCAGCCAATAATTATACATGGCAGTGACCTGAGGTGAGAAGGACAAGAAATGAATCAGATTTGTAGAGATGAGAACATTGAGACCCTGAACAAGACTGGGTGAAAAATGAAAATTATACATATGGAATTGAAGACTGATTACAGACTCAGTGAAGGTTGGAGATGACAGGAATTTTCATGATTATCTGATAGAAAATAAGAGGAGACAGTAACATAGGATTTCAGAGACAGGCTTTAGAATGAGACAGATCTGTATTCAAATCACAGTTTTGCCACTTACAGCTTTGATATCTTGGACAAATAGCTTTGAGATCTTGGACAAATTATTTAACCTTTCATACTTCCAGTCTATCATCTAAAAGACAGAGACAATAATACCTTTCTTAAATGATTTTTGAATTATGTTGCATAATGTATATAACATAATGTGTGTAGCACAGAGCTAGACATACTCTGAGTCCTCAACAAGGGTGGTTGTTATTATCTATTACTATCTAAATCTGTTATTTTATGGAGGAAAACATGATACTCAAAGAGAAAACACAATTTGCAAAAGGCCACGTGGCAAAGTAGAGATCAGACCGGGACTGTCACATGTGACCATCAATTCCCAGGCGTGTGTTCCTCTCTGCTCCCGCTTCGCTCCTCCCTTCCTGTCCTTCCTCTCACACACACTAGAGAAGATACAGCGACAGGCGGAAGACAACAGAAAAGTCACTCAAAGGATTTTCTGGTTCTGGCAATGTGTACATCAACGTACATAATTTGAGGAATTACCCGTTATTACCACTCTCTATTATGGCACCTATATGACTTGAATAAACAGAAGAAAAAAAATTTTAATGTTTGAGTTTGAAACATAAAAAAATGTAATTCGTTAGTTTCAAGAAATGACGTGGGAACTGAACACAAACTGAGAGCTGATAATGTAGCTGCCTGGAGCCAGGACAGGGAAGGGAATAGAGTCAGTTTCTGTAAAATGTTATTACAACATGGAGACATGAGATCGTATCTTAGTTTTGCATGAGACAGACAGTTTTGACTAAGACTTTTGTATGGATCCAAGATTATAAAGGAAGAAATAGAAAAAGCACAATCTTCTCTCTGACAGAGGGAGATGGCAGAGAGATTGTTTGCAAGTTCATGTTGTAGCTTGTGGCTAAGCTTTATTTGAGAAAAAAAGTGACAAATATTTTAATCTTGGATCTGTGCTTCATGTAGATTTGAGGTTCAAATTTAGGTAGGGGGTCAACTTTACATCAGGAGACTCCAAGCTGGGGATTAAGTTTTAAAAAAAAATTTTCCAGTTTGTGCTGGGAAATCAATATAAGATTGTTCTAGTTTAGGGATATTCCTTTAATGTCTGGTAGAAAGTAATGCAAAAGCACTCCTGGAGGGAGAATCTCTCAATGACAATGATTAGCATGTTGAGAACTTTGATAATAGAAGAATCTGGTAAGAATGGTAAGTTTTTAAAAATAATTATGGATGAAAAGAAATTGAAACTATAAGTCAGTAATAAAAGAGAGAAGTTTAATAAAGAACTAAGTAGATATAAAATAATTTGAAATGAGAGACTGCTAAAAAAATGGATTAAACAAAAGATTAGAGTTAAAGAGACAGTAAACCGAACTCTATCTAAGGAAAACTATCCAGAACATAGCACAGAGAAATGATAAAAAACACAAAGGAGGTTAAAGAAAAATGGAAAATAGAGTTTAAAAAATCCAAAACATGTCTAATAGCAGCTTGGAAAGAGAAAAAGAAGGAATGTGAAACTGTGGGCAATGCAATATTTAAAGAAATCATTACCAAAAACTTCTTAGGATGGACAAAAACCACGATCCCTCAGATTTAAAATCCAATGAACTCCATGCAGAGTCGATAAAGTAAACCTAGACCTAGAGCTATTGTAGTAAAGTTATAAAATATCAAAACAGAGAGAAGATCATTAAAATAGCATGAAAAAAAGACAGATTACTTAGAAAGGAATTACCAATAATCTGACATCAGACTTTTCATTAGCAGCAAAGAGGCCAGGGAACAAAGGCATACTATTTTCAAAGGCTTGAGAAAGAAAACTATTATGCCAGAATTCTATACTCAGCTAAAGTATCATTCTAGAGTAAAGACAAAGATTTTTAAATATATAAACTGAAGCAATTTACCGCTTATAAGCTGTAACTAAAAATATAATAGCATATATTTCAAGAAGAGAAAAATTAAACTCAGAATGTAGGCATGGGAACAATGAAGATATGGCGAGTAAAAAATATGGTTAACACCTGCATAAATTTAAAGCAAACAGATTATATGAATGAGAATAATATTTAATTTAGGGAGAGTAAAAACAAGATGAAACTAGAACACTAGAGAATAATAGGTGATATAGAAGAGGCGAATGGGTTAAAGTGATCTAAGGTCCTTGTGTTGCTAGAAAGATGGGTGAAGACAACCATTAACTTTAAAAATGTAAAGGGAGCCAACAAAATAGCAGAAGGAAGCATGAATAAATTCTTAGAACATTGAAGAATAAGAAAGGGTGGAATAAAGGAAACCTGATCAATTTAACAGAAGATAAACAAAGAGGGGAAAAATAGAGAAAGCATGTTGTTATAAAGCAATAATAATATAATAGAAATAAATCCAAATAGATTATCTTATTATTATTAATAATCATAATAAATGTAAATAGTCTAAACTTGCCTTTTAACAAGAGATGTAACTAAAACACAAGGACATAAAAAGGCTGAAGATAAAAGCATGGAGAATAAATATACATCAGGAAAAATATAAGCTAATCTAATAAAGTTGGTATAAATATAACACTGGATCAAGCAGAATTTAGGGCAAAAGAGAGATGATTTCCCAAGGAGCTGTATTAATTTTTAATTTGTGTGATAAAGTAGGCTTAAAATATGTAAACAAAAATTGAGAGAACTGCAAAAAGAAATTGGTAAGTCCATGGTCATAGCTTGATAGATTTTAATGTAATTATCTTGGTAATTAATAGATGAAAGAGATAAGAAAAAAAATCAACACTGTAGTAGTGATGAACATTAACAAGCATGATCTAATGATCATACTAGAGAACATATATTCTTTTTGAGCACACATGTAATATTTTAAAATCTGATCATGTACTAAGAGATAAAGCAAATCTCCATACACATCCATGAATCAGTAGCATTAAATATAATCTCTTATTGCAATGCAATAAAAGGTGGGGGATTAATAGCAAAGGATAATTAGAAATTCACTCTCAGGCTCACAATTAAAAAAAATCCTATAATTAACTCATGAGTCAAAGAAAAAATAGAATCGAAATTAGAATATACATACAAATGAATAATAATGAAAATAATACATTTCAAAACTTATGGTGTATAGATAATGGAGTTTTCAGAGAGAATTTATGACCTTTGCATGCTTATATCAGAAAAGAAGGCTGAAAATTAGCTCAGCATTCAACCTCAGCAGTGAGGAGACAACAAAACAAAATAAAACAAAACGATAAACACAACAGAAAGAAAGAAACAACATATTAACAAAAATATATGAAATAAGCAATAAAAATTAAGTAGAGAGGATTAAGATGCTCCAACTTTGCTATTTGGAAAGACCAACAAAGTACGAAAGTTTTTGAAAGATTGAGCTAGAAAACAAGAGAAGACACAAAGAAATAATAGATTAGGAATAAATGGGTGATAAAACTATGGATATATCAGAAAGTTTAAATCATAAAAGAATACTATTGTAAAATACATTATGGTGATACATTTGAAAAATTAGACAAAACAATTTCCTAGAAAATTATAACTTACTAAAAGTGACTTAAGAAGAAATTTTCTACTTGCATAGATTATTAATCATTAAATAAATAAGTAGATTAAAATATGCACATTTCCTTCTTTAGCCTGAATAGTCCTAGTTGGGTCACATGTTCTTCATATGCAGAATTTTAGGAATGCCACCATTCTGATTGTTTTGCCTTGGCACACTGCCTATGTCTCCCCCACCCCCCCTGCACCCAGTTATATAAACAGCACTTGTTCCATGTCACGCTGTTCTAGATACTTGTGATAGAAATAAGTTAGACGTGGTTCTTGCTCCAGAGGGACTCACAGTCTAGCAGAAGGTGAGATAATTCACCCGTAATATAAGAAAGTTAAAGACATTGTGGCATGGGGCATTCTAGGCACTGGGGGAGAATGGATATAATAACCGTTCTTGATCTTCCAAATGCAACATAGTGTTAGAAGTGAAGGGGTCCCACTTTATTTATTTCTTATTTATTTACTTGTTTAAAATTTTAAACTTCTTATTTGCAAATAATTTTAAACTTACAGAAAAGATGTGAAAACAGTACCAAAAACTCCTGAAAGGATGACATTAAATGCTAACCTATCTACATGGTATGGGGAGGGGGACGGATCAAAGGGAGGAACGTCCATTGGAGTTCAACCCTTTGAAAAGCGTCCCCAAATGTTTTTTTGCCAGGGCGGGGGAGGGGAGTCAATTATTCTGTAAGATCAGAGAGCAGCACTTTACTACCACACGCTATCTCTTGAATGTATACATCTCTGTCCAGCTTCTCCTGATTTCAAAACTTGCTCACCCTGAGATGTCTGGGAGTTTCTAGAAAGGGTCCCTTTGAGTGTGAAGGACCCTTAAATTTATGAAGGACACTTAAATTTAGTGCCACACACAAATGAATAGGAAATAGCATTTCTCTCGTATTGTACTGGTTTTTAAACATCTTTCCCAACAGGTCAATTCTGGAATGAGTTTAATATCAAAATACTACTCTAGAAAAAATGTATTCAAAGAAAATATTTGTTAAAGAAGCTGTACCATCCAGCCAGCTTTGGTCCGGGAGAAATGAATCAGTCACAGAAGCACTATCCTCCTTTGATCTTCTAATTATAGGATTGCTTTGGGCCCCCAAATTAGGCAGGTCATTTCTTTTCCTTTTCACTCTCAGTTGCTTAGTGAATCCATTTTGGCTGTTATTCACCGTAAACTTTGAGCTAAACTAGAGAAAAATTATACTTCTCACCTCCTTTTCTTTTTGATTGCACACAATTCTGGCTCTGTTATTCGAAAAGAAAATAAATGTTTTTCTAACAATTGTTGATGGTAGAGGTTTCTCTGTGAGGAATATTTTATGATCCAGAGTAGAGAATTTTATATAATGTCAGCGTAGAGAAAATACGTGAATTAAGGGAACATCTGGCTGATGGTTGGTCACAGGAACTAGGTAAGATCGAATGGAAGCTCATTAGTAGGTTTCGACTCTCTAGTTTTCTTATTTCTCAATTTCCAAGTTACATTATTCTTGATTTTCTTTGGTTGGAGATGTTGGACCATCAGTGTCCTATTGTAAGACCAGTCTCCCCAAGAGGTATTGAGTCTATCTTCTTTGAAATTTCATGTGTGTCGTGAGCCCTATGGAAGGGACTAGGCACAAAGTCAGCCCCAGATCTTAGCTCAAGACTTCGCTCATCAACTTCTCTACAAATCACCTCATTCTTTCTTCTGAAACTATCAGCATCAATGCTTGGACTTTTCAGGAATTTGAAGTGGTTTTCAACTATGGCCACACATTAGGGTCATCCAGACAGTATTTAAAAAGCCCAATGTCCAGGCTATACCCTAGGACAATTACATCAGAATTTCTGGGGCGGAAACAGGGTATCAGTAATTGTTAAAACTTCTGGGTAATACCAACATGTGGCCAAAATTGACAAACACTGTTTAGTGCAGTGCTTCTCACACTTGAGTGTGCGTCTTGTTGAAATGCACATTCTCATTCAGTTCACCCGAGGTGGGGCCTGAGAGTCTGCATTTCTATGGTGCTCAAAGGTGAGGCTGACACTGCTAGTCCATAGATATACTTTAAATAGTAAAGTACTCGTAGAGGCTGTCAGCCCTTGCCTTACCTGAAGACTAGACCTGTTTGGTAGTGGATGCTGGTGTAGGCAGGTGTATAGCAGTGACTTAGAGCAAGCATCCTGCAGTTTCATGTGACCCCAGGGCCCCAGTAGGTCCCCATAAACTTCTAGGGTGGAGCTGATGGGGAAAGTGATTTTCTTGACTCCTCATAGACAGGAGAGGAGATTGTTCCACCCTTCCTTATAATTCCCCCAAGAGGTAGGATCAGGTACCTGCAGGGGAGAAGTTTAGGAGAAAGAACTTTAGATATTTTAAGCTAAGAAGATTTGCATTCAACGTGTTTACTGAAAAAGAAGCCCTGCTGACATGGGCCAGGCTCAAAGGCTTGATGGCTTCTTTAAAATTGATGTTTCATAGAAGTAGGAACAGCTTTTTCCTGGGGGAGAAACCAGAAAGACTATGGGGTAGGTCATATTTGAACAGAATGAGAAAAATCTGGCTGAACAGCAAGCAGTGCCTCCGGTGAACTGTATCAGCCTTCTCTGTGGAGAAGTTCAGCATTCCAGCCTCATTTTGGTGAACATTTTAAGGAATAATAATAAACATAAAATATTTCTTTATGCTATTTGCAGAAGTAAGCCAGTTCCTTATTTAAAAAGATGCATAACAATGCATAAGAGACAGTTTTTATCATATACTCTTGCTTAACCTGCTGCCTGCAGTGGACCTCTGAAGCAACAAATGAAGTTCATTTTTCATGGATTTCAAAAGTGCTTCCTGAAGTAGTTAATCAGGTAAGACGGCCATATAGCTCACTAGGATATACAAGAATAAGCCCAGAGTTTGAAACTATGGCTCTGATCCTTATTCCTTGTGGGACCTTGGGCAAGTTCCTTAACCTCTCAAAGTCTCTGATTTGTCATCTGTGAAATGGGTTCTTTTGAGGATTAAAGATGACCTGTTCAAAGTTCCAGGTTCATTTCAAGGGTTTAATCAGTCATAGCTATTACAGTTTTAAAATTTGCATTGCTTCTTGTTCTTTTTTTTTCCAGTTGTTTTTAAATTAATTAATCCTAGACATAAAGGGATGTTACAGATCATCTAGTAGATGGGAGATGTTGGAAAGGTTCTTGGGCTCTCTAAGACTCAGATTTTGGGAAATGGAAGTCCATGTTTTAAACATGTTGAGCATTTAACACTCAGAGAAGGAAAGGCACGTGGACATTATTTAGTGAATGATTGTTCCTTTCCATTTCCTTTTCTTTCCTTCCTGGGTGGGTTTGGGATAAGGGGCTCAGGCCTAGGAGAGTGTGCAAGCAGTTTGACCTGGGTCCGAGCCCATTTTGTAGGCTTTGGCTGAGGGTAGCAAAGAAGAGATCTGTCTCAGGAAGAGTAAAGAGTGAAGTCTCCAAGGAAACCAGAGCATGTCAATCTTTCCTCTGCATTTCCCCAGAGCAGGCAGAACCTGGCTCCCTTTATTCTGCTGGCCCTGCTAGTGTGGGCTGTCTTTCAAGGTACTCTGGGTTTTCCATAATGGGCTTCTCAACAGATGACTTGTACAATATAATTATGTACATGAATTCGCCATTTCCTATTCCCAGGTTAAGTGTTTCATACTTGAGAAAACACATAAAATTCAGTGGCCTTGGGTTTATCCTTCTTTCAAGGGAGGTTACTGCTTCAGCCTAAAAAGCTCACAATTAAGATGATGAGGGTTCTGATCATTCAATTTAAACTTTGAACTGTGGCTTATTTTAAACTTGCTGTATCATTAATTCTCAGATTGAATCTAGTATTTTGTATGTTTAAAAACATTACTCTCTGAAAAGAAATTAAAAATATTCTTTCATTAAAGTTTAGCTTCAGAACAAATGTCTATTTTTATAGGACTTGAATTTAGGCTTAGTTCATCCCTAACAAAAGTTATGTTTTACTCAAAGAAATAAAGAATCAGAGGAGGAGGAGGAGAAAGCGAAATTTAAAAGTGAGTTCTTTGTCTTCTGTGATGGTTAACCCAACACTGGATAGCTGGAATTTTCCAGACAGAAAGATAGCAGTTTTGATGGGATGCCTACTATGTGCCAGACATGGTTAATGAGAGCAAGTTAATTTTTATTTATTATGTGCCAGGAATTATTGCAGGCCATTTTCATAACATTTTCATTTACTTTTCACAGTAATTCAGTGAAGGAGGTGTCAGTTACTCACCTATAGAAATAGACGGAGGAATTGACTGCTATGGAGTTTCAGTATATGCCTCAAGCACAGCTAATAAGCAAGTGGTTGAGAGAGAATCAAACCCAGATGTGTCAGTCTCTTTACATTAAATAATCCTGCAGTAAAATATGACACCCAAATGTTAGCAGCCTACACACAACAAAGGCTTTTCTGACTCACTCTAACGCCGACCGCTGGCTGGCTGTGCTGGGCTGCACATCTGCGTCGTTCTATGCCTCGTGTTCAGGGGCAGCCCTGTAACCTCTGGGCCACCTGTCTCCCAGCGGAGAAGGAAGTCATAGAACGGAGCCACGCGGTGCTCTGCTTCCACATGCAGTTCCTCGGCCGGCGCAAATCCCGCAGCCGGGTCTGCATCATTGTCATGGGGGGAGAACACGGGGGAGTATAATCCACTCACGGGCAGCGAACATGGGAACAAGGATACAATCTGCTACACCAAGTATAACGCCAAGTGTCGTGTTCTTCCCGTTTTGCCATATTGTGTAGATGTTTTGCAAACTGTAGAGTGTTATACAAAATGGATTATTCATATCATTGCTTACGCATTTATGAAATCATACGCTGCAAATTTTGGTTTTGCCTTCGAATACTGTTTATGCCAAAATTTCTATAAAAATAAAGTTTCATTGTGGAGATGAATAAGTCTCAGGGACTATCTGGACCCTAATTTCAGAAAGCTTATTTTTTATTCCAAGTTATCAACATATGCTCAAAGATACTTTGTGACTTTGTGTTTATTATGAAAATTGCGATCAATCATAACTACATAAGTCACTTGGGCCAAAGAAACCCATGAAGCCTGGCCGTATTTACACCGCGATTCCAGCTAAAGCAGACAAATGCACTCCAGCCCCCTCACTTGCCCCTCCCACCCCTCAGACCCAATCTCAACACAGCCCTTAAGATGGCATCGTCCTGCTGCCCTCTGACATGTGTCCCAAGGACTCACGACAACATGCATAAAATATATTAGAATTTCTGATTCTACACTTAGTATTCCAACTATCCTAACTTATGCATATGGAGAATGACTTGCTACTGGGAGAGAAGGAACCACTAAGGAATTTCCTCTCATCACAAAAATAAATTCAGTAAATACAGTAACATATTGTACTAATCCAAGAAGCTCGAAGCACTTCCAAAGACAGGAATAGCATCCCAGTTAGGGCAAGAATGTGGCCTTTTATTCTGGCTGTGACACCACAACAGCGCCACCTTACAAGGCACCCTCTTCCACCACACACACGCACACACACACACACACACACACACACACACACACACATATGCACTCACGTACAAGCACACCCTAAGCAAGTGTGTTGAGCATCATTTCACCCCACAGTGGTAGGCACAACTACTAGCAGTTGTCTTAAAATGAAAATGGACACAATGACAATTTGGTAAGGGTACTAATATTTACTGAGCTTTACAATGTAATGGGCACTTTGTTAGGAGCATTGCATGTGTACTGAAGACAGGCTATTTTACCTTTGCATGTCTCAGTTTCCCCATGTGTATTATTAATAACAACAATAATAAACTGATTATCTTCTCTGAGTTGTAATTTTCTCACCTTTAAAATAGGAATAATGATATTTAATTTAAGGACCATTACAAAGTACAAAGATAAAAGATATAAAATGGCTAACATAGCTGCTAATACAGAGAAGGCACCTGTGATGGCCAAGTTTATGTGTCGACTAGACGAGGTCTTAGTCCCCAGTTATTCAATCAAACACTAATCTAGGTGTTGCTGTGAAGGTGTTTTGTACCTGGTGGGCTTGATTCAATCAGGTGGAAAGCCCCAAGACCAGAGCTGAGGATCCCCTCAAGAAGAAATTCCAGTTGTGGACAGTAGCTTCAGCCTGTGCTTGAGGGTTCCAGCCTGCCCTTCCTGATAACCTGCCCTCTGGGTTTTGGACTTGCCTAGCCAGTCCCCCAAAACAGGCAAGCCAATTCCCTGCAATCCATCTCTCAATAGACAGACAGAGAGGTAGGAAGAAATCTAAACAGGGTGGTGTCCTAGAAAGAAAATGATGAAAGCATTTCTAGGAAGACGGAGTCATTGATGGAATCAATGCTGCTGACACGTTAAGTAAAATTAGGGCTGAGAATTGATGATTGTATTTAGTAATGTGGGGTCATTGATGATCTTCACAAAAGCAGTTTCTGTGGCATATTTGAGTGTGAAGGCCTAAATGGATGAGGTTCAGGAGACAATGGACAGAGGAAGAAGTTTGACCACACCACAAGGAAGCAGCGAGCCAAATCCAGGAGGCGCGACATTGTCGGGGCAACCAGCCCGGTTTCTTCAAACAAGTGAATGACATGGAAAAAGGAGCAGGGGTACATGTTAGATTAAGGGGAATTGAGAGACGCAGCAACCAAATAAAAACTATGGCCTTTATTTGGATTCTGTTTAAAACAAATGGGAAAATTGGATAAAATTAAATATTGGACTGATTATTAGATGGTATTAAATCCCTGTGGCATGCAAGAAGGTATCTTTATTATTTCTGCTGCATTCTGAAGTATTTGGGGGATGAAATGGCAAGCTATTTGGGAATTGCTTTTCACTCCAGGGACAAAAGAAGGAGCATAGGGACTTGCACTGTCTACTTTTATGGGTGTTTGGAAATTAGCATAATAAAATGTTAAAAAGAGAGAAAAAAATACAAGGTGCTATAATTTCATCTCCACAAATGCACATACTGTTTAGGACCAGGGGTAGGCAGGATAACTGCCAGGGACCTTGAAGGTCGGTCAGAGTAGTTCAAAACAGAAGTGCAAATCCTTGCTGGAAGAAAGGATCCCGGTAAAGGCCTCCAGGATTTTCTCAACTTAAAAACAATCAAATGTGGAATCTCAATCTAACATTACTAGATACCTAGAAAAATAATCAGCTGACAGTTCTTTCTCTGCTGCAGAAGTTACTCAGAATGCAGCAGAGAGATGCAGGGAGAAAACAGGAAGATAGGTAAAGAGATATGGAAGACATATGAGTATCTAACACACACAACTCAAGTCCCAGAAGGAAAGAGAGAATGGAGAAGAAACATTTGAAGAGAAAATGACTATGAATTTTCCAGAACTAATGAAAGATATGAATTCACTGATATATGAAGCATAAAATGTATTAAGTAGGATAAATAAAAATAGAAAACTTCTAAACTCATGGGGCAAGAAGAGAGCATAAAAATTAAATATATATATAATTATTTAATAATTAAAATCCTACATATAATATTTTATAGGTTGCAGCTAAAGTGGTACCACAGGGAAAGTTTCAACTTTCAATGTTTACATTATAAAAGAAGGCTTAACAAAGAAACTTTCTGGGTTAAGAAAATTTTCTGTATCTTGCTAATGGTAGTAGAGTTACAGATTATAAAAATGTGTCAAAACTCATCAGTGTACGTTTCATTATATATAAATGTACACCTCAATTAATGTGATTAATTAAAATTTAAAAAAATAAAAGAAGGCTTAAAATTAACAAGCTAAACATCTAACTTAGAAGTTAGAATAAATATAATCGAATCAATCAGAACGTACAATGATGGAGATAAGAACAATAAGACATATTATAGAAAGAGAATGTAAAGACGCACTAGGAAAAATAAGAAAGACAAAGTTAATTCTTGAAAAGACCACTAAAATACTTACGACTGTCAGATTTGATCGAGAAAATTACATAATAAGCTCCACTGAAAACACTACGAATGAAAACCAAGACATAATTACAGATAAAGCAACGTGCCAATGTGGACAACTTCGTGTAATAAATACGCTAACCTCAGAGAGTAGACCTGGTTACTGTTCTTACTTTGCGGATAGGAAAGCTAACACTAATCACACACCATTCCCCTTATGGATTTTGTGACTTTCTCCAGGACAAGTAAAGAATAAGATGAAGAGCCAAGTTCCAAACCCAGTTTTAAATTCCCAATCTTTTGCCTGTAAATGACAACCAACCTTTCTCCCCAACTCTCCAGCCAAAACATATATGATGAAATTAAAAGAAGTTGTAAAGAGGATCTTAAAATTACTGTTGGAAATATTTGCATTAACTTGGAGCAGAGAAAGGGTGAAAGGATTGGAGAAACACACCAGGAGATCCTCCTAAGTTCATCTCCTTTCAAACCCTCTGAATTTTGTTGTCAAAAGCCCTTTGCAGTTGTTCATCGTCAAGTGCTCAGACACAGTCACCTACAAAACCACATTCCTAACACCTTTCTTTCCAGTTTATTTGCAGCCTTCTTGGCTTATGTTTGGCATATGAAATTCTGCAGCTCATCAGTTATGTAAATAAGGCTTCCTTTGGATGTGTCAAAAGTCATATTGGATACAGCAAGTAACTTAACAGAATGCTCCATAAAAAACTCAGACACATTCCTAGTGGCCAGAGTGGCTGAAGGTCCATTTGTCTTCAGCAAGTATGTAAATACACTGAAAGGAATGACAGAAATGACTTTGGTCGTATTTAATAACCTAGACCTTGCTGGACATAAATCCCAGGTGATTCCTGTAAGAGAAGGTGGACAGAGACTGTAGAGATAGGTGTGAACAATACAGTGGTCTTTTCTGGAGGTCTAGTTGGGAATTGCCAGGAGTTCAAGAGGTGCTGGTGTAGTACACCCCCCCAACATCTTGGCTATGTCTCCAAGCCCGTTTACAATGGGACGAAAGAAATAGTCACTGAGCTCCTAGGTGAAGGTGTGTCACACACTTGTGTATAGTAACCCTACAGCAACCTTGTGAGGCAAACTCTACTGGCCCATTGTATGAGTGAGGAAATGGTATCCTAGAGGTAGAACACCTTGCTCATGAACTCTCAGATGGTATAGTCAGAAACATGACTTGATTCTGGCTTGAGAGGCCGTGCTCAGAAAACTACATGTCCCTTATACCACAGAACTCATCTAAAAGTTCAGACATCATCTCCTCCTCCTGCCCTTTCTCATCAATTTCTTCTCCTAAATTCCTAATCCTGACCCTGATCAAGGAAACTCCCAATCCTGATCAAACTTGCAGTCATCAAGACTTTAAACCTCCCCCTTTTCTCCTCCATATGCATGTCCCAAATTCTTTCTGTCCTACCGCAGAAATTTTTTTTCATATCTGCCCTTATTTCATTCCCACTTTCGTAATCCAGAGGCATGTAACCTTTCTTCTAGATTATATTGATCCTGTCCTTTTAGTCTTCCCTTCAGTTTCAAATATCCCTTGTCTGGAAATGTCCTCCCATATCCATCTTTCCCACTGGACCAGTGATTCTCTGCTGTTTCTAAGGCATATCAGAGTCACCTTAGGTGTGCTGTAGGGGTGTAGGTGTGGGAAGGAGTGCTCCCACAAATCAACTGAGATTCCCTGACAGGGGCCTTTCATGCCGTCCACTCCCACGGCCAGAACTGCTGTCAGAAGCCTATGATGCTGCTAGAGTTCTTCGTGTTCTTTGGGTGTGCCAGTGTAAATGGTGTTTGGAACCAGTGCCCTAAACTGTGAACTTCTTGAAGGAATATCTTCTATCTCTGATCTGTAGGGCTTAGTACAGCACCTGAAACACAGTAGGTGCACAGCAAATATTTAATAAATGAGCAAACCATTAACTCTTTCAAGCCATGTCTTTTATCATGTGTACTTATCCCACAGTTGGTGCTCAATACATGCTAATTGAAACAATAAATGAGTCAGCAGTATAATTTTTACTAACATATTCAGCTATTTTTTTTTTTTTTTTTTTTTGAGACAGAGTCTCACTGTGTTGCCCGGGCTAGAGTGCCGTGGTATCAGCCTAGCTCACAGTAACCTCAAACTCCTGGGCTCAAGCAATCCTTCTGCCTCAGCCTCCCGAGTAGCTGGGACTACAGGCATGTGCCACCATGCCCGACTAATTTTTTCTATATATTTTTAGTTGTCCGATTAATTTCTTTCTATTTTTAGTAGAGACGGGGTCTCGCTCTTGCTCAGGCTGGTTTTGAACTCCTGAGCTCAATCTGCCCACCCCGGCCTCCCAGAGTGCTAGGATTACAGGCGTGAGCCACCGCGCCCGGCCTCAGCTACGTTTGACAATGTTAGGTTGGTTACTTCTTTGTCTTTTATTGTTTATAAGTAGAATGACTGAGCTCTTCACCTATGGTATTCGAGCTGCAATTTCCAGATACATAAGGACTTTTAAAATTAGTAATGGGAACAGAAAGTTATTTTTTACATTTCAAAAAGGCTAACAAATAATGCACTTACTCATATAAAGGTTAATTAAAATGACAAATTGCTTTGCTTTTGGCTGGAATAGATCAAATTAGTGTGTGGTAACTTATTGCTTGTATATCATAAACTCTGATTGGCTGATATATTTCATTAATAAAAATGATGAGACAAATTAGTTATTACTAAATAAATACAGGTTATTTGATACATAAAATATCTTTCAAAGCATGGTTTCTGTGGAAAGAAACACATTAAAAGGGCATCTTTTCCTTCCCTCTCTTAGTAAAGGAGCAGGCATGAAAAAACAGGTGAGAAACGCCAGCCATTTACTCATATGAAGTAACCCAGACTGATATATGTATAATTGACCTTGGATTCTGAGAACTGGCTTTTAGTGTTTTCCCTTAGATTTCACAAATGGAATTTTAATTAGTTTCCTTGTTCTAAAACTCTGAGAGGCAAGTTATCTTTATTTCATCCACTTTTGAGAGCTAATGAGGCCCAGGGAGGTTAGGTAACCTTCCAGCAGCCATAGACCACAAAGCCATATCTGGAACTCTCCTCTCTCGGTCCCAGGCCAACCATTTCATTCACACGGATAGTCTTTCTTTCTGATGTAATGAGGAGGAAAAAGTTAATGATGATTATTTAACTATTTATTCAACAAATATTTATTGTGCACATCTTGTGGGCCATGTGGGCTAGGAGGTTTCCAGCTGGGAGAATGGCAGATTATCAGAGGAGACCTGAAGGGGGGGCTTGAAGATGACCCCAAAGACTCTCAAAGGGAGATTTGTCCCCAGACTCCTCTCCCTAGATCACACACTTACCCTCCCTCCCAGACACTCAGTGGGTCTCTGCTGCATGGAAGAGTTCAAATACTTTTATCTGGCATTTTAGGCATTCTGTAATGGGCCTGCCTACCGTTCCTTCACCATTTCTTTATGCTCCTTCATGCTGCAGCCATAAGGGGCCTGTGACCTTTTTACAACAACCCACACACATGAACATCACTGTCCCTGCTCATGCTGTTCTCTCAAGTTAAAAAGGCTCAACATGCAATCTCCACCCATTGAAACTTGCCCATCTTCCAGTGAAATGCATTCCCCTGCTTCTCTGTCAGTAAATCTGCTCATTCCAGGCCTCCCTGTACTTTAGTCACTTACAAGCTTGTCTCTCCACTAGACTAAGTCCCCTGAAGCAGGGCCAACCGTCACTCATCTGTCTACCACTGCAAAGTTCGATCTTCAATCTTGACAACCTCCATAAATGCCATGTGTTGACCCTGACTCTGTGCCAAGCGTTCATACCAAACACAGTATATGGTTTATATTATTTAATCCTTAGAGTAACTCATGGGGAAGGTGCTATGGCTATTCTGGCTTCACATACAAGAGCAGAAGCCCAGTGCAGTTTTGTCTTAGGATCCTCCTTCTAGAACTCCAGACTTCAATACACACTCTCTTCAATGAAGGAAAATGAAGAGCAAAGCCCCAGAGATGGGACTCTCCTATTTTATCTAATTTTCTTGAAATATTACCTACATGATCGTAGGAAAGGTCTAGGAGAGTCTTTGAGCACTTTCAGGAGACAGAGAGAACATGGGCTCAAAAAGGATAGAACTTGGGAGCTTCAAAGCATGACGGTGAATTAAAAGGATGGTATATGAGTTCACTCAAACCCCCCAAAGGACCTTGGGGGCCCTCGTAGAGGAATAAAAGGAAAACACTAATGTTTTCTCTGAGCCATTGTCTATCTGTGATTATAATGGGCTCTAAATATATCTTTGATTGTGATGACACTCTGACGGTATCTGTGATTGTCAGATTGCTAAGTGGATTCAGGATTTTTGATAGACTTACGAATGTATCTGCTTTATCAGGTAGTTTCATTCCCTATCCCAGTAACCTAAGCATAATAGGAAACCAGACCAGCACCACTGCAGAGCACTCACAGCAGTGGACGGGTTGGTGGAATCCCACCCCTGGCTTTATGCAGGGCTGCTGTGTGTCTGGTGTGATAATAACAGATGGCTGTCTTTTATATGTGAAAATTATATTCCTAACAGGACAAGAATTACTCGTGCTCAATGTCACATTTGGAAATGGAGGCACGGATTAGTTGAGTGACTTGCCCCTGGTCCCATAACTCATCCCAGGGGACGGGGATGCTGTACACTGGGTCCCTAGTCCCACGTCAGCGTCTTCCTGCAGCATCATGCTTTTTGTCGAATGCCTGCAGTTTGGGAGTACATTTCGTTTCCAAACTATAATCATAACAGAGGAAATATGTTCCAATTTCACTGCATAGTCCAAGTTTATAGCTAATGAACAAACATTATTATTTTTCCTCCACTGTGTTTCGTCCTGGAGATATCACACTACCAACATCTACTTTATTGGTTTAGAGCAAATTATTCAGCTCTTAATTACCATATTATGAATGTTTAATTTTTGCCCTGATATTCTCAGAGAGCAAACGTGCCCTTGCATCCGTGGGCTCTAGTCCCGAAATGTGGTTCCACATTCACTTTCCCAGCAAGAGCAATCACTTTCCCAGAGGCCCAGAGATTCTGCACAGTCTTTGCCTAAGAATTCCCCAAAGCTGCACACTTTCCTCCTTACCTAAGAGCCGGTGATTAAAGCAGCCAATTGCTAACTTCTGGCATACCTAGAGGTGCAAAATCCTTAAGATAATTTCCGGAGAACCAAGAAATCATCTCAAGAAATAGAAACTTTGGTTTTTAATGTATTTGTAATGTATATAAAACAGCTAGGTTTGCTTTTAATTAAGGTGGAAGAAGGGCAGCTAAGAAGTTTTACTGCAAAGTAAATAGTTTTCTACTAGGACATTAGCAATGATCCTGGATATCTCTATCATTTTTGCAAATCCACAGTCTCTGCAGGCTCTTAGGATTCCCCTCACCCAACTCTTTCTCTACATTTGACCAATGTTAAGTTCCTCCTCATCGTGTCTTCTAAATTTTCCAAATCTGTCTCCTCCGCATCATTCCCACTGCCATTTTCTAGTTCTTGCTCTCATTACTTACTACCCCAATATGGTGCTATCTTCCCAGTAGGTTTTGTCTTAGTGGTTATCCTCCCACCCACCCTCGGCATGACCAGCAGACTGATCTAACATCTGAATCTGATCATATTAGTTCTCTGCTGAAAACCTTTCCGCACCTCTGAATCCTTCAGCAGTACCTCTCAAACTTTCCCATAGAAGGGTCCATAATTACAAAGGGGAGGAAAGCATATCCCCGGGATTGGGGGCTTACTCTGAGCTGGCCTGCCACAAGTGCCAATGCTTCTTTGCAGTCTCTTACTTTATCTTAAAAATTGTCAAGTGTTTTTCATTCCAACAATTACAGCGTTTTTAGTATAAAAATTGTACCTTTCACCATCACCCACTAAAATCTATTAGTAAACTGGCACTCTAGAAAGATGGTCCAAATCTATTCCTGGGCTTTGAAAGACCACCTCGTATTCTTACGCGAATATTCATTTTAAAAGCTCTACGTAATCATTCCTATGTGATAGGATCTGAAGGGAACAACAGTTTCTTGAAGCTAAATGCCAGGCACTGTTGGATCCTTTCCTTAAAGGATCTCATTTGTTGTCTAATCGCCCCTGGACGATAGGGGTGTTATTCTTATTTTACAGATAAGGGAACTGAAGCTTAAACATATCATGCACTTTGCACAGAAACAGGACAAGAGGGAAATACAGCAAATAGCTAACAGTGGTTATGGGTGATTTTAATTTTTGTTTTTTATGCATATATTTTTTCTCTTTCCAACCCTTCCACAGTGACCATAAATTGTTCTTCCTAACAGAACGAACATAAGCTGTATGAAAAGATTAAATGAGATAATCCATCTGAGAGTCCTTAGCACAGTGCTTGGTAAATCAATTTTATTCTCATCTCTTATTCATCTTTGTGTCCATCACAGCATGCAGTACCCGCAGTCCGAATAAAGAGCCAGTAAAGCCAGGTTCCATGCAACTGGATTAACAATTCAACTAAAGATTATTTTAATGTTATTTTTCCCCAATAACAAACAGGCAACTATACATTACATACACGTGGGACAGCCTGGTGAAAATATGTCTCATTAAACTGAGTTTAAGACTTTGGTTAGCCAGTCAAGGTATAATATCCCACATTTATTAAGGTTTTACTGTGCAAACAATACCATGCTTTGTGCTTTAAGGGCATCACGTTTTTAGTCATATCAACAATTTTATGAGATGGACATTATGATTATTGTCAGTCATAGAAAAGTAAATAACATGCCCAAGGTAAGCAGAAGAACCAAGACTCGCAAAGTGAAGTGTGATTCCAAGTTCCTTCTCAAAACCCCACGTTAAGCGGGAGCTTAAGCCCTGTTGCCGCTTCCACCCAAGTATTTCTAATTATAAACACCCTCCGAATCGCTGAGTGCCTCCTGTGTATCAGACACTTTGATTCGTCTTGTTTTATGCTAACTGGGTCTTTTTTTATTTTTATTTTAACTTATGAGAAAACAGAAGGTTAAGCAGTTTGCCCAAAGTCCCACATTAAGAGGCAGAGCTGGGATTTAAAACCAGTTCTGGCCCTAGAGCCTTCTGATTTTTGCTGCTGCATGCTGCCTCTGTGTTTGTGCAGGGCCATAAAGCCCCAGAATGCTCAACACATACACCAGATCCTTAAACACACTTGTAATAGAATGCCAAGCTGAGTGTAAGCACTAGATTTGCCTTTAGCAAAATACAGCTTCGACTCCGCATAGAAAGCCTCTCTGAGCCGGTAAAGGAAGTACACGGTCTGCTCAGAGGCAGTTCATCTGTCTGCAGTCCCTGCGGTTCCTGTCCACTGCAGAGGCTTTCAGCCGCCGAGCCCCACGCGCCCGCTGGGCGTGCCTGTTTCACTACAGTAGGCAAATGGACTGTGCAGAAGGGAATGCACTGATGCCCGGCTCCACGACTGATGTGCAACACACCCCTGACCTACAAAATAGACCTGAATTCCAACTACAATTTATAGACCCTGGTCCTGCCGGGCTGAAGCAGAAGATAAACAGACCCTCAGGAAGTTATTTGTTAGGGACTTGACGGCTGGACGTGGATGCTCATGGCCCTGTCCAAGCTCATGAGCCCATGCTGGGGCTATTATGCCTCCAAGGAAACCGATGAGGCTGTGTCAGGGAGGAAGCTGGCAGAGAGGATGGGGTAGCAGCTGGAGGGGAGAGAAGGAGGACGAAGAGTGACAGGCTTCTAGGTGGGCGCATGGTGCTTGTGATCTGCCAGTCCAGCGCCTTTTCTGTTGGATCCTCCTGAGAAAAGTAATGTAGGCTCTGGCCCACCTAGTCAGTTCCTGAGGTCATCTGGACCAGGGCCAGGTTCTTGGGAGGTGGAGGAGGGCCGTGAGGGGGGTGATCAGGGGTGTCCTAGAACTGCTTGAGGGAAACCCTGAGCTCACAGAGTTGCCACCTACCCTCAGTGCTATGCCCGACTTCTGTCTCGGTTCCTGTCACCTCAGCTTCCTTGCTGGGAATCGGACCCCACTCTGGGTGCAGGCATGCCCTGCCTGAGTCAGTAGCATTCTCCTCTGGGCCGTATCTGCAGGAAAGCATTCTGCTCCAAGCCAGATTGCCTACTTAGGAGAGTGTTGTGCTCTCACCTGCCTACAGGTGCCACCACTTGCTTACAAGCTTCCCACTGCTGACTTCTACCCCAAATAGTTAATCCTACCCCAGACCTAGATGTTTCTTAATCATGTCCTGATATGCTACATCCCTTTGGGCACTCATTTATATTGCTAGTTGCCTGTCTGTTTAATCTTTTTGTATTTATCCTTTTCTTATCCTGTCTTCTTTCATTTCCTGCCATACATCTTCATTGAGGGCTAAGTCTGCCTCAATATTCAGCTCATGAAAATTTCCTAGGGAGAGTCATCGAGACTTGCTGGCAACAACGCACCTCTGTGACCTCTGAGTATGGGTGATTGTTCATGGGGTGTCAAAGACAGAGGTGAGATAAGTATGGACCCTGTGATTTTGGCCTGAGACACTGAGAAGGGAGGAAACTGGGAGCAGAGCAGATTCCGTGGTAATGTGAGTGGACTTTAAGAGCGCAATTTGGGATATGTTACATCCGAGATGATTTTGTGACTTCCAAGGGGGAATATTGCACAAGCATTTGGATTTATGAGCCTAGAGTTCAGGGATGACGTGCAGGCTGGAGGGTTTAATTTGGAAGTTATCAGGTGTAGACGGCATTTAAAACCATGAGATTTGCTGAGCCCATCTAAGGAGGGAATACAGAGAAAGAAGAGGTTCTGGGCCGGACCACTGCAAGTTAAAAAGGTTTCCAAAGGTAAGGAGGATGAGCAAAGGAGAAGGATTATAAAAGGCAGGTAGAAGTAGTCGGGCCTGAGCTCCATTTGCTTGGATGGTAAGAGCTACCTGCACCTGAGTGAACACCTCTGCGGGGCTTCCCACGCGCCAGTGCTTGCATCGCCTTAATCCTCGCAAAGAACTGGCGGGGAGGGTATTGCTGCTCTCATTTTCCAGCGAGCGAACCGAATTAAGTTACATGACTTGACCAAGGTTACACAATGAGACATGGAAGAAACAGGATTTAAAGGCAAGTCTGTCTGGCTGAGTAGAATTTGTGCAGTGAGAAGAGGAGCAAACAGTGACTGCGTCCCCAGTGCCTGGTGTTATTGCATTAATAGTGCCGGCGTCATGCTAAGCATGTTTACATACTCCGTCTCACTTAATCCCCACAACATCCCCGTGAAGTCAGGATGCTTGGCTCTGTTTTTCTAGTTGAGGAAATGGAGATGCAGAGAGCTTTAGTAACCTGCCTAAGGTCTCGCAGTTAGTGAAGCCAGGATGGAACTCGGGTGTTTGTGGCTACCAAGCGACTCTCTCTTCATTACTCCTCCTCATGCTGAGGGCAGCAGAGAAACAGGCATGGATGTGTGCTTCCCTCTGGGTCCTGAGGCACGTAAGAACTGCAAGATGTACCAGCCAAAGCATCCGAGCACTGCGTACTCCAGCGGCTCTTCCCGCTCTATCCTCTGCTTATCCAAGGCCCTGACTCCTTCAGAAACTTCTCTGCACTCAGCTGGTGTCCTGGACGCAGGCAGGCAAGCCACAATGCCTCATCTGCCAGGACCTTTGGATAGCTGATTTGTTGATGGGGATAAGCACTCATAAAAGACTATCGTTTGATGCCAACTAAATTATCAGGTGCTTATAACCCAAATTAGAGACCCAAAGTGCATTGGCGTTGGAGGGATGCACTTCTTCCTGTGATGATACAAGACCGGGGGTTTCCTGTGTGGAGGGGAAGCACAGGAAAGTGACTCTGTGACTAGTGTTTGTGGACCTGCTACTGTGTTCCGGGCACTATAGTAACTGAATGTGTGTGTGCAGCACGATCACAGTGAGGATAAAGGATTACAATCTATTTAAAATGAATAAAATGGGTGAAGCACAGTTCTCGAGGTTCTATAATCAGGAAGTGCCAGAGGAAGGGGCAAGATTCAGGTCTGCCAAAAGCCAGTGCCCTACAGCAACAATATAGTTATTTTCATTAATTATTTTTCTCTGAATACTGAAGAAAATAAGAAATAAAGAACTTGGGAGAGAGGATGCCTTCAGAATCTGTTAGGGTGACAGAATCATTTTAAGGAGAATTAGGAAGAACTAGAAGCACCTTTCCCGGAGGGCTTCTCAGGCCGTAATGTGCGCATGGATCCCCTGGGGTCTCGTTCGAGTGCAGATTCTGATTCTGTGGGGCTGGGCCCTGCTCCTGGGTGCCGTTAATAAGTGTCCTGCTGCAAATCTGCAAGTTATTCTCAGAGCAACAGGCCTTCGAGAACACCCGGCCTTGTGTTTCCCAGATGTCACTCATTCAAATAGCGCCTATAATATTTAGCTAATATTTAAATTTGACTCACTCTCTTTTTACTTAAATGGTATATCACTGAAATACATGGAAAAGCAGCATCACTACAGATAAAAATATATACAACAGAATTATCTTATGCAACAGATATTGTTGCTTGAAGTATCTAAGTCTGGTATCTGCTCTTTTATTTAAAAAAAATATTAAAAATAGGAGTGAGCACCCACGAGATAGAAAGATTTTTAAGACATACCAGCACCAAAGTAAGCCTTTCTTCTTGATATAGTGTGAAGAAATAAAAGGGAATTTTAAATGGGTTGAGGGTTTTTAAATGTCTGAAATCATCACCGCTCATCTCAGTGACACTCTTCTCTTCCCATGGAAACCCTGATCATCCACACTTTCAAAGGCACACAGCCAGCTAATGGCAGGACCAAACAGCATGTAGCTCTTTCTACCACATGTGCTTATTGCGACCAGCCACATGCGTTAGCCATGCCTGTGCTCATGTTCCCTGTTTTCATCCCGAGAGGCTTGAATGGGCATTTATAGAGTCAAACCCAACTGTCTGCGCTCTTCATTCAGCTATGAGGTCGTAGAGGAGATTATGCTTGCCCCACACTCTCCATCTCCCAAAAGAGACCTTCTTACCTCTTAAGAATAATTTTAAATTTTCCAGGTGAAGACCAGATTTAGCCCTTTCTGATTTCTTCATTTATTGTCATTCCGGGGTTTTGTTCCCTTCTCTGCTAAGCCCTGATCTGGGGTTTCTTCCTGAAGTGCTGCCTTGTTTGCATTCTTAGATTTGTTCACACAGCTTGAGGATATATACGTATTTTTTCCTATAAACATACTATTTCAGGATTCCTCAGTCTGAGGCTGCAAACAACCACATCTTCTGGGTGGAAGGTGGAATGAGCAATGGGGAATGACACATGAGGACATCAGCATCAGGGGTCCTGGGCTTGCAACTCAACTCTGGGTGTGTGTTTGACACTGATGGAGTCACAGCCTCTGTGGTCCTTACCCCCACTCCAGATTGGGACTTGGTGCCCTCTGGGCTTGCCTAAGCCACTGGGAATTTGTGAGGACTGAAGCATCCTCAACATCACACTCTCATGTTATCCGTTGTTTATTGAGCACTTACTACATACCGACGCTTACTTCACTTGCACAGTTAATCCAGCAATGATACAGTGAGGTGCTACCTCCACTACTCATTTCAGCAAACTGAAGCTCCTAAAAGGTACTTGATGAAGTAAGACTCAGAAAACACTGCAGAAACTAAAATGCCACGCAAACGTGAGGTGGTGGATGAAGCATCCCTTTTTATATTTCACAATCTAATTCATTTTTACTTAGCAAGAACTGAATATTAATTCTTGGGCTATTAAGACTTTATATCCCAGATGCAAAGTAAATAAGGCACACCCCTGCCTTCAAAAAGTGCACAGTCTGTTTAGAGAACTAGGAAATGTTTGGGACTAAAAGCGAAACTGTTTTTTATACTCACGACACTTCTCACACCAAATGTGTCAGTTTTCCACACCAAGCCATTCTCTAATTCTCTATGGACACCAACTGGGTTTCCTACAGTTTAATTTAATTCTAACACAACAGGGAGTTAGCACAGACCCCGCAGGTTAAGGGCTTAATCTCACAAGACTACAGCTCATCTTAGACACCAATTGCAAGTAGTGGGTCACCAGGTAACCTACTCTTCTGTCTCACTTGGCTATAAATTGGGGGTTCCCATGACTCCCTCTCCAAGCACTCCGCTCCCAGAACCTTGCTGTGCTCATCAATTCAGAAGCTCCTCAGACCCCACTGTTTAGGGTTTTTATGGAAGTTCTGTTACATAGGCGTGATTGATTAAAGCATTGGCCATTGGAAATTAACTCCATCTTCCCCCACTCCCCAGGTCAGGGGTGGGGCTGAAAGTTCCCAACCTTCTAATCATGCGGTTGGTTCCTCTGGCAACCAGCTCCCACCTTCCAAGAGTCACCTCATTAGCATAAACTCAGGTGTGGTTGAAAAGGTCTTATGAATAACAGAAGGCTCTCCTCTCGCCCCTGCAACTCAGGAAATTCCAAGGGTTTTAAAAGGTCTGGGCCAAGAATGGAGAATAAAGACCAAACAAATATTTCTTATTATATCACAATACCACAGGGACATTCCTACTATATATGTTCCTACTATATAATGCAAGTATAGGCATACCTCAGAGATATTGTGGGTTTGGTTCCAGACCACCACAATAAAGTGAATATCACAATAAAGTGAGTCACAAAAATTTTTTGGTTTCCTAGTGCATGTAAAAGTCCTGCTTACACTACATTATAGTCTAATTAGTGTGCAATAGTATTAAGTCTAAAAAAAAAGTACATACCTTAATTAAAAAATACTTTATTGCTTAGCTAGGAAAGAAGATTTGGAATGTACTCAACACAAAGAAATGATAAATATTTGAGGTGATGGATATCCCCAATCACCCTGATTTGATCATTACGCATTGTATGCATGTGTCAAAATAATACCTCATTAACATGTATCATTATTATGTATCAAAAAACTTGAAAAAATGCTTTATTGCTAAAAAATGTTAACAATCATCTGAACCTTCAGGTAATCATTTTGCTGGTAGAGGATCTTGCCTCAATGTTGATGGCTGCTGACTTATCAGGGTGGTGGTTGCTACAGGTAAGAGTGGCTGTGGCAATTGCTTAAAATAGGACAAAAATGAAACTTGCTGAATTAACTGATTCTTCCTTTTATGACAGATTTTTCTGTAGCATGTGATACTCTTTGATAGCATTTTATCCACAGTAGAACTTCTTTCAAAATTGGAGTCAATCCTCTCAAACCCTGCTGTTGCTTTACCAACTAAGTTTATGTCATATTCTAAATCCTTTGGTGTCATTTCAACAATGTTCACAGCATGTTTCCTGGGAGTCAATTCCATCTCAAAAAGTCACTTTCTTTGCTCACCCATAAGAAGCAATTCCTCACCCATTAATGTTTCATCATGAGATTGCAGCAATTCAGTCACATATTGGAGCTCACTTGTAATTCTAGTTCTCCTGCTATTTCCACAACATCTGCAGTTACTTCTTCCACTGAAGTCTTGAACCCCCTCCATGAGGGTTGGAATCAACTTCTTCCAACATCCTGTTAATGTTGATATTTTGACCTTCTCCCATGAATCACAAATATTCTTAATGGCATATAGAACAGTGAATCCTTTCCAAAGGTTTTCAATTGACTTTGCCCAGATCCACCAGAGAAATCAGTATCTATGGCAGCTATAGTCTTATAAAATGTATTTCTTAACTAATAAGACTTGAAAGTCAAAATTATTCCATTGTCCATGGGCTGCAGAGTGGATGTTGTATTATCAGGCATGAAAACAACATTAATCTTCTTGTATTGCACATCTCTATCACACCTCTTGGGTGACCAGGTACATTGTCAATGATCAGTAATATTTTTAAAGAAATCTTTTTTTATGAGTAGTAGGCCTACACAATGGGCTTAAAATATTCAGTAAACCATGCCGTCAGTAAACAGATGTGTTGTCACCCAAGCTTTGTTTTTTCATTTATAGAGCACAGGCAGAGTAGATTTAGCATAATCCTTATGGGCCCTAGGAATTTTGAAATGATAAATGAGCATTGACTTCAACTTAATGTCACCAGCTGTATTAGTCCCTAACAAGAGAGACAGCCTATCAAAGCTTTGAAGCCAGGCATTGACTTCTCTCTAGCTATGAAAGTCCTAGATGGCATCTTCGTCAATAGAAGGTTGTTTCATCTACATTGAAAATCTGCTGTTTAGTGTAGCCACCTCCATCAGTTATCTTAGCTAGATCTTGTGGATAATTTGCTGTACCTTCTGTATCTGCACTTGCTGCTTCACCTTACACTTTTATGTTCTGGAAATGGCTTCTTTCCTTAAACCTCATGAACCAACCTCTGCTAGCTTCTGACTTTTCTTTGGAAGCTTCCTCACCTCTCTCAGCATTCACAGAGTTAGCTCTTCTCTGGATTAGGCTTAGGGAATATTGTGGCTGGTTTGATCTTCTCTCTAGACCACTGATACTTCCTCCATATCAACAATAAGGATGACAATGTTTAAAATATTATGAGAATTACCAAAATGTGACACAAAGACACAAAGTGAGCACATGCTGTTGGAAAAATGGCACCAACCTGTTTGCCAGATGCAGGGTTTGCCACAAACCTTCAATTTATTAAAAAAAAAAATGCAGTGTCTGTGAAGCATAATAAAGTGCAATAAAACAAGGTATGCCTGCGTAACTTTGGTTTTAACTTCTGACTTGTTTGGTCCTACTATTTGTGAAATTTTTTGTAGATTTTGGTAAGATTCCTAACTTTCAGATCCAAATTTTCATGTCTGAGTAATGAGAATATTAAACTATTCCCCTTGCAAGGTTATTGCCAAAATTATTGTATGTGTAGATGGAACGTGATATAAAGAATGTGAGTTCTGGAGTGAAACAGAACTATGTTTGAATCTTAAACCCACCAGTAAGATTGATGCTATGACCCTAGATAAATGTCATCATCTTTCGGAGCTTCACATCATACACAGAGATAAGTATTTTACTTGCAGGGTGGTCAAAAAGATGAAAGACAGTATATGCAAGCACCCAGCACAGTGTCTGGCACATGATATGTACTGATCAAGGGTAGCTTCTTCCTACCTGCCTCTAAACCTATTTCTCTCTCTTTCTTTATGAGAGCCAAGGAGAAGATGAGTTCTTCTCAGGGACACAGTAGCAGGTTCTGGGAAGGAAGGGACAGAGGAGGAGCTCTAAGTCCCCATGTGCAAGATCTGGATGAGTGGGAACAGAAGGGAAGCACAAAAGGGAGTGACATAAACAAAGGCTTAGAGGTAGCAAACTACAAGGGCTGTTTGGAGAAAAGAGAGTTGTTCGATGTTTAGCAAAATGAGGATATAGAGAGATTAAGGAGCGGCAAGGCCCTTGGCTTTCCTGGGGAGGCCAATGCTCATGGTCAGGGTAAAAGAAAATCTTGAAACATTGATATCTTAAGAAGCTTCAACGGATCTCCATCTTTATCGAGGTAAACCCCAGCTCTTAGCCTGGCACGTCCTGCATGTCCTGGTTCCCAGCTGTGAGAGATGCCAAACAATGCGTAAGCTTCTACGTCCCAGGATGAGGCACACATCAGGAGCATTCCTACACCAGGAGACTGAGCCCAGAGAGATAACCAGACTTCAAACACTGAGAATTAATGCAGTGTTGAGAGCAAGGACCTTGGCATCAGTGAGCACTGAGTTCAAGTCTTGCCTCTGCCACTTTCTGTTGTGACCTTGGGTAAGTTACTTCACTTCTCCAAATTTTAATTTCCTTATATGAAAAATACTCCCATATGGCGATGAAACAGACTTTACCTCATGGGGTGGCTATGAAGGCTAAATGAAATAACATAAAAGGTACTTAGCATAGTGCCTGATGACAAAGAAAGGGCTCAATAAATTGTGGCTATTTTTACTTTAATAAAGCAAGTTGCTTATTTTACCACATCAAAAGAACCAGAAGACTCTTTCTTTCAAGGCTCCTCACAATGGCTGCAGCAGAAGCAAGGCTGGCATTGTTACTGACCTCCTGGCATTGGCTCTTGGGCTGCCACCTACCAGTGATTCCAGCTCCAGGGATGCACTGAAGAAAGCAAAGGCAATCTAGTCCACACCCCTTACTGACAGACTGAGAAACTGAGGGCCTGCAGAGCAAATTCAAAGCCCCTGCTGCTTACCCAGCAAGTTGGTGGCTGAGTGAAACACTGAACCCAGGTCTTCCAATCCTTAAACTTCTACTTTTCTTATCTTGTTACAACTGGTGAAGTGGCTGGGAACACAATGTCATATCTCAGATCTTCCTTATCTCTTTTCAAAATGTATTTATTTTTAAAATTTTTTTTGGAGATGAGGTCTCACTCTATCACTGAGGCTGGAGTGCAGTGGTGTGATCATAGCTCACTGCAGCCTCGAACTCCTGGGCTCCAGCGATCCTTCTGCCTCAGTCTCCCAAAGTACTGGGATTACAGGCATGTGCCACTGCTCCTGGCCTGCCCTCTCTTTTTTCCACTTTGTTTTGTAATTTTTTTTTATTTTGAAAAAGCAAAACAATAAAATAGAAAGTCCTGTGTCTTGAGGCTTCACTTGATTTCATTTATAGTAGATGCAAGGCATAAATAAACACAGTGAGTTAAAAATAAACTGGTGTGGCTGTAACATTTTTTATTGGCTTGGTTTTCTTTTCTTTTTTTTTTTTCCCACCCTGTGGATGGAATAATGCCAACCCTGACTCTGCTGGAACAGATAGACATTGGAATTGAAGACGTTGTATGTGTTGAGCTCTCTTCTTCAGCTTTCTGTCACCGTGTCAGTAAAGACATGATTAGTGGAGCAATATATAACAAACAAAGCAAATTTCAGGATTGGGCTGACTTTGTTTGTTCATGTGCTCATTCATTCATTCAGTAAAAGAGTGACCGAGTGCTTACTTTGAGCCAAGTTCAGCACTGGGGCACTAGAAGCGAATATGACTTGGCCTCTTGTGTTCAGGAACCTCCCAATCCAGTTTCTAAACCATGTTATGAGAACCCTGACAGGGGAAACCCAGGGGCCTGGGGGCACAGATGAATAGCACCCACCTGGCCTGGAAGCAGAGGGACATGGCCCAGAGGAGGTGGCTTATAAAGGGTCATGCATTCTTTGCTTACTTCAGCAGCACATATACTAAAACTAAAGTTATACAGACCTGAGATGATTAAGATGCTAAAACAACTCTCTAGAGAGAGACTGTATAGAACAATTTAAAGAGATACTAAGCTTGGGTTCCAGTCCTGGCTCTACCATCCATTATCTAAGTGTCCTGAGACAAGTTAATTTCCTCCTCTGTAGCCTAACTTTCTAATTTTGAAAATCAAAGATTTTTTTCCTAGGTTGTGTCTAAGCCTCTTTTCATCACTTCAAGGTCATGGCTTGCTAGAATGTGTCCTACTTGAGGTCAGGATCATGTCTTATTTATGTCTGCACTCCCAGGGCCTAGCACAGGTCTTGGCACTTAGGGTATCCTCTATTTGTGGAATATAAGAAAATATTAAATTGGATTCCTTTGGTTGAGTCAGTGAATAAAAATATTTTCAAATGATGTCCTTAGACTGGAATTTGAAAACATGTCATTAGAGGTAGAATATGTGACTTTTGGAAGCCTATGAAAGTTATTCTAGATGATGAGAAACACAGCAAATTCTCAATCGATGATACTGTTGGCAGTAGTGGTGGTGGCAGTGGGAACAATAGTAGAATAAGCTGAACATCTACCACTGGGGTTCTGAAATAAAAATTGTTTGTCATCACATGGAGACTGCAGCCTCGAATTCTTTTGGGACAATGATGAGCTTAATGAGAAGAAAGGTAGTCAGTTAACTATATTCGAGAACGAAAGTGGGGAAGTGCCAGAAGCAGCAAAGTTCTTCATCTTACCAAGAAAAAAGTTAAGAAGGTGAGACTAAAAGGGGCAAAGTCATAGACCAAAGACTTGAGAGGCATTTTAGGACAGAGCTCTTGGCCAGAGGTTCACAGGGCTAAAGGCTGTGGTGGGACTCGGATAATTTCTTAGGGTGCTTCCTGCTCTGGGGCTGAGTAGGGTATACATGTCAGCCTCCAATCACCAACATTAGCCTTTGTGTATGGGAGGTCCTTGCTTATGAAAAGCCCTTGTGAACAGTAAGATGGGAAAATTTCTATAAAGAAGAAAGAGTTATTGTCATCATCGTAGTCATTATCATCATCAACGTCACCCTTGTTTTCATTGTCATTTTCAAAGTTGTTTCCCAAAGGTAGGGGTGCAGAATGGGCAACAAAAGGGGAGAATTGAGGATATTCTGCATGTATGTGCTCAATTATTTGCAGCAGGCTGGCTTAGGAAGTTATTTTTAACCTCCTCTACAATGCTGAATACTGTCTTCTGTAAAATGGATAAACCAGTAAGAGGTTGTTTTGAGGATGAAATAAGATTATTCATCTAAAGAAACTGGTCCATGGGAAGTACTCAGTTAAGGGCAGCCTCTCCTATAAGCAAGTCAGTTTCTCAGTGGAAGGCTATGTCTGCACAAGACCAAGTGCAACAGGAGAATGTGGATAACAGGAAAACACCTGTGAACACCTGTGAACAGGCCCAAGTCAGTGATGTAGAAGGGAGGATGGAGAAATGGAACAACTGGACCCAGATGGAGACTGGTTGGACAGCCTGGCCTCCCAGGGCACTAAGCACTCAGATATGCTACCTTTTATTATTCTAAAAGTATTTAGGGCTATAGTCTTCAAGGAAAGACAGATAGTTACTACATCAGAACATCAGTGATAGACCTATGGGTCTAGGTCTCTAGGCTAATATTGTTGCTTCTCCTATCCGTACCATGAGCACTACAGATAGTACCATTTATGGAGCACTTGCTGTGTGCAGGTCACTGTAATACAGACTTTGTAGGCATTATTTAACTCTATCCTCACGATAATACTTACAAGACAGGTATTATTGTAATTGCCATATTACATATGAAAAACTAAAATTCAGAATGTTTAAGTAATTTACCAAGGTCAGTGGTAAATAGTAAATGGCAGAATCAGGACTCAGACCAAGTCTGAACAGCTTTGACTATACTTCTACCCACTATGTAGACTTCATGGCAGCAAAACTTAAAACTTGTGAGTTGGGATGAGCTGAGACAGGGTGAGGCTGACTGTTATCTACTCATCACATCCACCATAAGGTGTTATATAATTTCCTATTAAATCAGAGACACTCCAGAGGGCATAATACCTCATAGTTATCAGAGATCTACATATTCTTAAAACAATTTTCTGGTTAATGGGAGAAGAGACACCATCTTCTAATTTGTACCAGTATACCCTATCAGCCAGTGGAGGGGCCAAATGTTCACTATTTTGTTTTCCTGCATTCAACATACATGGTCTATCTAGAAGTCCCATGGCAGGAAGCTCTACCATGATTCCTTCCTCACCTCAGTCACAGCCAGTTGGCCACAGATGACTGGATGACTCAACAACACCCACAGGCTAGAAGCCTGCAAGGAAAATCAGTGACACCCCACACTGCACAGTGGACAATGACTAGACAACTCACTCGTGTTCACTGTCTTGGTGAGTTTGGACCTTGGGAGGAAGGGAGAGGGGGAGTGAGGAAGGAAAGAAAGGGAGAGAGAATGAGATGGGAAGAGACAGAGAAAGAGACATTTTATTATTTATGGTGACAGAATTAATTAGTTAAGAGACGTAAATAATTCAGAGACCGTATCAATGGTCACGGATACTTTTGCTGTGCCAAGCAAAGAGACTAGCCCGCATCTCTCTGAAGGAGGTCTCTCCCGTCTTTGCATTAAGTGTCTTGGAGTCAAACTTTTCTTGAAACTCATGGTGTGAGACAGATGTCTCCTGTCTGCTCTTTTATGTGGCTGCCCCCTCCAATTTCTAGCCTGAGCCTCAGAATTGAGAGCTCAAGGTCATCCTTATGTCTCATGCATAATCCACCAGGCTCTACAGAGCCGGAGCCAGGCACGCAGAGTTTGAGACAAATGTCTACACTAATCATGGTTTCTTTGCCTGACTTTTTCCTGTCTACTTAGATCTCTACTGAAGACTCTGAGAAAGTAGACAACTTGGTTTTCCAGGATTCTGTTTCCCAGACAAATGAGGAGTCATCTCACCATCGTTTCATGAATATGAAACTGAGGCACAGAGAGGTTAGTTGTCAAAGTCACATTTGAAATTGGGTCTGATGGATTCCTGATCCCGTTGCTCCTTCTGTGGCATCGTGTGACCTCCTGCCCTAAATTAGCTTCCTGATGTTAGGCCCTCACAAAGTACTAAGAAAGAAATAAATCCATGCCTTCTTGTTCCTTGAGCTGGAGGCTTCATTTCCAGGGTACCATCACTCTATGGGTCTAGATGGGTCAGTTTTTCCCTCTTGCCATAGATTCTCCCACTATAGAGTGGGTGACCAGTTGCCTCCCTTAACAGGGAAAGAAACTGCAAAAGAGACCTGAGATGTCCCAACTGAACTTTTATCCTCTTCTTATAAAGGGATGCCTAAGGCTGGGCTGCTTGTTACTCACTGTTGTCATGAAAATAATAAAAGTGTTAGAAGTAATGTTGTAGATTCTTTTCAGTTTATAATCATTTTCATGTATACCATCTTATAAATCAGTTTATTAATACATTCCATAACCATATATTTTGAATCAGGTCCTGTACCAGGCATCAAGAACATAGGTATAATGATATACAAAGAAAAACTTAATTCTCTTCACAGCAGGCAAATGATTTTGCTAGAGAGAGACCCACTATACTGGGTTATGCTTTGATTATTCTGCTGTGGCAGACAAGGCTTGAGGAGATGGAGATCTTCTGGTCCCAAAGTTTTGGAGAAATCAAGGAAGCTGCTCTGCATGAAACAAGAACAGGGCTTACCTGCCGAGGGAAGGAAAGAAGGCAAAGAGGGGGAGAATGGGACAGCCAGGGAAGAGATGAGAACTGTGCCTTGCAGGCTGGGCTGAGACTGCCCCCGATGCCCGTGCAAATCTGAAATAAAGTGGCTAAAGTCACACAACGGCTGGAGTGGATAAATTTAATTTGTAGAAACTGGTGAAGGGGGTGATGAGTAGCAGAGTGGGGATGGCGCTGATGGTGCAAGAGCTGGGGTGGAAGAAGAGGGCTTCCTTAGACTGGGTTTTCAAAGAGAAGTGAAAGCCCAGACCAGGCCCTCAGTAGCTCCTGGCCAGGGATGTTCAGCAGAGGTCTAAGCAGATGGCGATACAGGGACAGGCTCTAGGATAGGGGTGAGTGTGGTGAGCAGCGAGAGCCCCAGACAGGCCATTCAACTCTACCTGGAGAACATGCAGGAAGTGGTGACAGGCCAGTTGCACTGAGGATGGGTGGACAGTCTCTGGGTAGACAAAGGGGTGGCCATTCCAGAGAGAAGAAATGGCTTGTGCAAAATTAGAGACAGAAGAACACAGAGACATCGCGAGTGTTCCTTGTGCCTGGAAAATGGGATGCAAGGAGGTTCAGGGAGTAGGTGGCTGGAGAGGTGGCGAGGGCCACATGTGAAGGCGGGGGGACCTTAAGGCTGGGGGATGGGTTACCAGTGGGACTTTGAAGAACGACAGTTTGGGAACTTCTAGGGAGATGAAGTCTTACTCTGAAAATGTGAAGAAACTGACGGTTTGGGCTGAAGAAATGCAGTCTGGGTAAAGCAATGAGGCTTTGGGGTGGAATGGACCACCTGCCTGGGGGAAGTGGACAGAGATCTCCTGCCATCCTCATTGCTGGGCCTATAGAGCACCCACAGCTGGTGCAGGTGGACTTATGGGTAGACAGTATAGGCTGCTATAAGAATCCCTGGCCCAGTGTGTATGAGTTACTTACTTGGCACAGGGCTGGCTGGATTTTAAACACTCCATTTGACATTTGACCACAGGATTGTTATGCAGCAGACGCTCTTGCCCTGGGTCAGGGAGACAGTCTAGAGTATTTTCTGTCTATCCTGGGCAACGTGGAACATGGGAGTTCCCTCTGCCCTGCACTCAACATCTGTTCTCAGGTTCAGACATTTATTTTGGAATATATTAGGTGCCAGACTTGTGACAAAGACTTTCATATCAATTAATTCCCTTATTCTTCTCACCAACACTGAATTGTTATTGGTTACTCCTTATAGCTATGATTTCTGGTGCCAAAATGTTGTGTGACTTGGTTTAGCAATTGGGTGACAGAACCAAGGTTTGAACTCAGAAAAATCCAATTCTTCACATTCCTGTATCAGCACTCAAGCTAGCCTGAAGGCAAGGTAGTTCTGGGTCCAGAAAAGCATGAAAAGACAGGTTCCGACCCTCAAGAAGTACCCTGGCTAGAGGGAGACAGGCACGCAAATAACCCATTTCACTGTACCACTGTAATCCTTACAGTTTCAGGAGGCATTTACTGTTAGTATCACATTTTAAATACATGGAAACTGAGACACAAAGAGGTTGAGTCACTGTCCCCAAGTCACGCAAGTAGAAAGCGAAAGCAAGGCTGATGCCGACCACTCGGCACTGAGTCTGTGTGCTTAACCGCAGAGCTGCGCTGTGCTCTGACCTGCAGTTGGTGACATCACGTTACTCCCTCCTCCACCACCTGCAGCCCTTGGGTTCCTCTACTGTGTGATTGTCAGGCAGGGGCAAATTTGCTCCCTGGGGACACTGGCAATGTCTGGAGAATTTTTGACTGTCACAAGCAGGGTGGGTATTGCTCCTGGAATTCAGTGAGTAGAGGTGAGGGTCCTGGTAAACACGCTACAGTGCACAAGACAGCTGCCATGACAAAGAATCACCCACCCCAAAATGTCCACAGTGCTCATGTCGAGAAACTCTACTCCTCTTGAGAGCCGATAAGGCTACTCTAAGTGATGGCATCTTGTCAGTCCTGCTAGAAGGCAAGCTTGCCTGTGCCTAGCACAGAGCTGGGTGTGGAGGAGAATCTATGAATGTCTGTGGAATAAATGAATAAAATAGACAATTCGGGTTGGACGTATAATTCTGGCCATCATTCACTCATGCAGAAATGATTTCTTGAATAATCTGTGAAAATGAACCAGAAGTCACTGTCCCCAAGCTCACGGTCCAGTGGAGGAGGCAGCAGAGAGACACGCGTAGCTATGAGCCAGGACGAGGATGAGCAGGGCACCCGAGACAGCCACCTGTGGATGCAGGCAGCTCAACTCTCAGGGTGTTGTGACAAGAGTCCCTTCACAAACTAGGCAGTGGTGTGGGAGCTATAGGGTACTCTTCGATTTTCACTTTGAATTTTCTGAATGTGTGAACTCAATTAACATCTGGGATCAGATTAGAGATTCAGTGATAATAAGCAGCATTTCCCTCCCAGTTCCTGTTGCACCCATCTAAGGCTGGTTTCCCTACACCCTCCTCATCATGGAGATTCAAGATTGGAGCTGGAGCAAACACCCAAAAAACTACCAACTTGCAGAGTAATTAATGAAAGGCCTGGATAAATTACAATTCCATTTATTGCTCAATTATAGTAATTATTTCATCCATGTTTTTAGTACAATTATCTCCCCTTTCTCTGCATGGTTTCTGACTCCTCCTTTAACTATCCACTTTACTTGTGTATTGGTGTTTTTCTTTGTCACTATGTATACTTTAGGGAAAACAGACAAGATATTAAAATACAAACAAAGGCTGACCTGCAGAACACCAACTCTGACAAGTGCCTCAGAGGCCATTTCTTTTCACATGTGAGTAAACTGAGTCCTGAGAGGCAAAGGGACTTGCCCGAGGGGACAGATGCCTGAGGTGGGGACTTGAGCTTTCAGGGTCCAGCTGACACTGAGATCTCATGGAAAGTTCATATTCATGAAGTATGCATTTTATTTTTGTAGTGTCTAATAAACATCTGTGAAAGGATACCATGGAAGCTATTCCCTTTAATTAAACATGCAATTAAACATACAATGACTTCTCTTTAAGGTCTGAATCTCTAGTGGCTATTTTTCTGTTACATGATTGGCTGGCTCCCTTCAAGACACATTAAATGTTTATGGAAGAGAACCACAGGTGAGTAGAGCTTTCTTTCTCTTTTCCTATTCAAAATCAATTTTCATGTCTAAATTTAGAGGAGTGACAGGTGGCATATGACAGTTCCTCTGGATTTCTTTCCCTAAAGAGGCAGAACAGCACAGGAGAAGAAAATAGGGCTCTGAGCAAAGAAGCCCGAGGTTTCATGCTGGCTCTGACCGCATCTGACCTTGGGCAAGTTGTCCAAACTTGGTGCCTCAGTTTCTGTATCTGAACAAAAGGTCCATGCTAAGGGCCCCTGGAAAGGGCTGTTGTTAGGACCGAATGTGGATACTCATGGCATGGTACATGCCATGGCATGGTACTGCCATGGCACATACAGAGTGAGGGGTCGATGCACAGTCTTACAAAAGGCTTTCAGGGGAACTTACAGGAATGTGACGTATAGCAAATTCTTTGTTTCTAGAGGACAAGGGTAAATTTGATTTCCGACCGCTCCAGCTGAGCAAACAGGGTGAAGATTATGTTTATTCAAAGAATTCGAGGCCAATATTGAAAAGCTATATTGAATCGGGGCTTCCTGTCTTAAATTATTTCTGCTGCTAGGTGCTGTTCATCCTCACAGTAACTCGTTTAATCCTCTCAACAATCCTATGAAGTTGCTACTAATATTCTCATTTTACAAACGGAGAAAGTAAAGCTCAGAGAGTTGAGGTGCATAGCTCATAGCAGTGTCAGGGGAGCCATGGTTAGAACTCAGATCTTCTGATAATTCTGCTCTGGAGTGTGGTGCCAAGAAGATGCTCCTGTTCTCCCAAACTCAGTGTCATCCCCCCAGACACCATACAGGCTGGCTCTGTAACAATGGAAACTCCACAAATATGGAAAGAATTTTTTACTCCTTAACAAGAAATACGATTCCTTTTGTGCTGCCCAGAGACAGGGAACCCAGGAACTCACATTTGCACTGTGGGGTAAGCACTCAGAAGTGGGCTCTGAGGCAGGAGCGCAGTCACCCCAGCGCCCTTCCCCACAGCCCAGTGACAATCAGCATTGCTTCTTTGCAGATGAGCTTATGGCTTGAGATTTTCACTTTGAATGGAAATGGGGGAAGAAGAGGGTCTCAGTATCCTCAAGCTAAATATCACTTACTTTCCTACCTTTCCTTTTGTTATTAGTTGGGGCCACTTTGATTGCTATACTTATATTTTGTATGAATGAATGAATGTATGTGCATACATATGTGTGTATATATTAATGTACTTTTTCTGAGTATTGTCATGTATGATCAATAATAAAAATTTATAAATTATAGAAATATAAAAAGTAGGAAAACATTATTTATCAACTCAATACCCTTTCAAACTTAGATCAGGTTTATATTATGATATAAAAAAGGAAAGGAACTAGTATTTATTGCCCTTGCTAGCTATTAAACCACTAATTGATATTAAATCTATGATATCACACTCAATCCCTTAAGCAGCAATGGAAGGTAGGTGATGACATCCCCATTTTTATAGGTGTGGGAATTGAGGTGCAAAGAGCTTTGGCAACTTTGTCAAGCTAACAATAAATGGCAAGGCTAGGACTCCAACCCTGACCCAAACACCTGCAGCTTTAACCATGAGACCCTACTGTTCCCCTTGGGGGTGCTAAGAGTATTGGGTTTGAAGTCAGAGAAACTTCTTACCAGCTGTATGCACTTGTGTGAATTATTTAATCTCTCTTAGCCTCTACTACTTTATCATTTAATTAAGGATAGAATCTGTTGGCTTAAAATAATTTTGTCATAGACACAGATTTAAAAATAAAAAAGATGGACAAAGTATTAAATGTAAGTGACATTACTTTGGAGGAAACAGAGTGTTATTTTGTGGTTAGTAATGCTGTGGTTGGATTGAGAGGACCTGTCTATGCTGGATGAGTGACCAGGCAGGGCGGACAGAGTGGCATGGAAGCAATGCTTCCCAACTCATCTCCACTGAATCAGATCCTCCTTGGTGCCAGAAAAGGAGGAGGAAGTCCCTGGAAATGTAAAACATGCAGCAGCAAATTGTGGCAGTCTCAGACACAAGCAGTGCAGTGTGGTATTTGGATCAAAGTGAACACATCTGCAAATAAACATGGGGAAAATTGGACCCATAATCCTGGCTGTTATGATTATGGTGCTGCGTACGTGGTGACTGCTCTTAATTACCACGTGCCGTTCTTTTCATACCCTGGAAATGGACTGAAGGGGCCGCAAAATGTATGTCAAAAGGCCAGTAATATGTGGAGAGAATAGAAACCTCCTTTATCTTTGAGCAAAGAGGCCTGCATTTCACAGTTGTGGTAAGAGTGAAAAGACGATTCTTCCAAAGTGGAATTCTATTTAGAAAATGAACAAGATCTGTTTGTTGTTTGTGTTTGAGTGTATATGGGAGAGAAAGGAAAATAAGGTAGCAGGAATATCCAACTTGCCTGATTCTTTTTCCGCACCAAAGAATAATGAAGGGGTACCCCACAGGTAAAGTCCTACACTTGTGGAAGGCAACAGCTTCGTCTAGATTTCATTTTGGAAGGAAATGACAGGGGCCAAGTGTCGATATTCTGTAAAGTGTTGGCAGTATGATAAAGGGACAATGGCTCCCTAAGGTGTGCTGTGTCCTATGGGACATTCCAAGGGAAGAGGGTTTTATGGCCATAAAAGTTTGGAAAAGAAATATATTGCTCAAGCAAAAGACTCAATGCATTAGTTTCTTTAGACCTGTGGGAGGTCTTGCAATGAAGAAACCAGTTTGGTTGTTTATTTCTACTTTTTAAATATATTTGGTCCAAACATAACTTTTTTTCTTTTTTTTACAACTGATATGCTTCAGGCAATGTTGATGTATAGGATTTATATCACAGTCCCAGGAATCAGGACCTCTGAAGTTTGGACCTGGCTTTGATACTGACTTGCTGTGTGATCCTTGGCAAGACGTCCTTTGTCTCAGTTTACTCATCTGGTAAATAGGGACAGTCCTTTTGGCTCAACTTACAACGGACAGCTGCTCTGCACATAAAATGTGATCACTGAACACATCCTCACTTTCAGTAGTTGGAAATAATATATTAATTGTTATGATGAATATTTGTGTATCCTCAAAATTCCTATATTGAAACCTAACCCACGAAGTGACAATATTAAGAGATGGGGCCTTTAGAAGGTAATTAGATTGCGAACGGGATTAGTGTCCTTATAAAAGAGGTTTGAGGCAGCATATTTGCCTCTTCTGACAAGTGAGGACATAGCTGGAAGGTGCCAGCTATGAAGCAGAAAACCAGCCTTCACCAGACACTGAATCCGAAGTGCTTTGACTTGGACCTTCTGGCCTAGAACTGTAAGCAATACATTTCTGTTATTTATAAATTACCCAATCTAAGGGGATTTTTTTTACTATAGCAGCCTGAATGGACGAAGACACTAATATAACATGTTACTACACTTCTTGGTAGTTATATGATCTTAAGAAAGCCTTTATTTTACTCTCATGTAAGAGAGTGGGTTTTTTTGTTATTACAGCAGAGCCTAGCTGACCCTAACATAATGACATTAGTACACTAATCCCTTACAGCTTTATTGTCTTTTTAAAATGAGAATTATTAATTGCGCAGTTGTTATAAAATAACATGCAAAACAGCCCAGGTTAAGCATAGTATATTCACAAAAATAGTTGATTGATTTCACCTTCTAGTGATTTTCTAAGATTTAATATTAAAACACTGTCAGTAATGAGTTTTTCTGAAATTATACCCTGAGATTGTAGTAATATACAATAATAAAAATAACAATGTAATAGTGTGCATTATTATGTCATATTTTCTATGTGGTGAGGACTCTTCTTCGTGCTTTCCATGGTGCTATTATTTTTATCTGCTTAGAGAATTTAAGTAACTTGACGAAAGCATAGAGTTAGGTAAAGGCAAGAACTGGACCTAGATTCCAGGGCTATTTGACTCTTAAACCCACGATCTTAAGCCCGTCGCACAACTCTATACTGCTATGCCTCAAAAGAAATTACAGTTTATTTTCCAATTGAACATTCCCCTTTGTCTCCTTTATTTAGTGGCATGGGGCCTTGACCAGAACGTAGGAGTTCCCCAAGAGGCCGGAAGCCGTACAGAGTACCTGTTCTCCTTCATGAATATTTATGGCTCACGGAGAAGTGACTGTTGGCAGTTCTAAGCCCTCATCATAAATCCTCATGCAGAGCCTGTTCTGGCCACAGACAGTTGCAGATTGGATCAGATGAGGAAAAACCGAGCTTGGGAAAGGTTCTTTGAAGCTGCATAATCAGATTATGACAATTTCATCAAAACCCATTTCAAAAAGCTAACATTTATCATTAGTTTGTGTACTTCCTAATTATTTCATGAGAGTTATTTCATGCAGGAATGATAAAAAAAATTCTAGCTTGAGAGAGCTTTTTAATGCAGTGTGTACACAGCCAGATATATGGCGTTGGCATATGGGTCACATTTGCATTTGGGGCTGATTTGAGACAGTTTTCTGAAAATGTCAAAGGAGGTGACATATTTTAAAAGATGGATATTAGTAATGAACATTAATTTCCCTCAGCCACTTTCTATGGTAAAAAATTTCCTTTTTTGCCCCAAAATGATAAGCGAGTACTTGCCAAGAGCAAAAAATGTATTTAAGGCACAAAAAGTTTAAAATATTTTCCTCAGGAGAATTTTACACACCAGAATCCCTAAAGACTTACTCACTGGGAAGGGAAGGCACTTGTCGGCCTCTGAGTCCTCCAACACCCAACTCCTTGGCTCCCTCTAGACCTTCTGTCTGGTTGGAGGCATCGCCATCCACCCGCTGTCCCAAGCCGCAGTACTGAGAGTTGTCCTTGACAGCCATCCTCTTTCACTGGCAAAAGCTAGTCAGTCACTGAGTCCTACGGTAGCTGCTGTTCACACCCTTCTGCTTAGTTCCCTTCTTATACTGACCATCAGTTGAGGTATCATCCTATTTCCTCTGAACCAGCAGAATGTTTTTTACACTTTTAAGTAGTTAAAAAAATCAAAATAAAAGTAATCTTTCATAACAGGTGCAAATAATACGAAATCCACATTTCACTGTGTATAAATAAAATGTTATTGGAAAGCAGCCAGGTTCACTCATTTGTGCATTGTCCGTGGCTGATTTTGTGCTACAGTGGCAGTGTTGGGTAGTTGTGATACAGAACACATGGCCTGGTGAGTCTAACATATTTATTATCTGGCCCTTGACAGATAAAGTTTGGACAGGACAATGGCTACAGCCTCCTCACTGTTCTCCCTGCCTCCGATCCTACGCCTTCCAGTGTCTTCTCCATGCTGCACTCACAACGACTTACTTAACTTTCAACTCTGGCATTATTGATACTCTGTTTGAGATGCTTCCATGAATCCCCAGTCCACAGTGCAAACAGGCTAAGAAAAAGAGCCTTGCTCTGTACATTTTACTGCGTGCTGGCTTGCTTCTCCATCTTATCTAACTTATTCCTTGCCTCGCGTTAATATTCCATGTCCTCCAAATATGCTATTTCTTATTTACTCATTTGTTTGGACGGCTCTCATGCTGTTACCCATTTCCAAATTCACCCGACAGATGCCTACTTGTTGTTAAGACTGAGCTCAAGTGAAACTCCTTCAGGAAGCCTTCCTTGACCTCCCACTCTGTCTGAGTGCTCCAAGCACAGTGCTTCTTTTCCTCTTTCTTGTCTTTTATTCCTCTTATAGCATGTACCCTAATATGTTGTAGCTGGGGACACATGCCTATGTTCTTGAGGACTTACGTTTAGATTTTCCTGCCCCAAGCTCTAAACTGAATATCTGGATTATTAGAGGTGTTCAATGACTATTGTTTAATTAAATAAGTGATGCTGTTTTTCACTGATTAACTTCTATTTATATTTCAAGACTTCATTCAAGGTTGGGTACAGTGGCTCACGCCTGTAATCCTAGCACTCTGGGAGGCTAAGGCTGGAGGATTGCTCAAGCTCAGGAGTTCGAGACCAGCCTGAGCAAGAGCAAGATCCTGTCTCTACTAAAAGTAGAAAAATTAGCCGGGTGTGGTGGCATGCACCTATGGTCCCAGCTACTTGGGAGGCTGAGGCAGGAGGATCAGTTGAGCCCAGGAGTTTGAGGTTGCAGTAAGCTATGATGACACCACTAAACTCTACCCAGGGTGATAGAGAAAAAAAAAGTCTTCATTCAACTGTTTATCCTAATATGGACATTCTCTGATCATCCCCATAGGTCCATTCTGGAACAGTCGTATTTGCCTCTGAGAATGGACTACGAGGGATAAGAGATAGTCTGTAAGTTAAGTAATACACTTCGTAAGTAAAATACTTTACACATAGAGAGAGTTTCTTAAATTTTCAGTAAACACTGCATTTCCTCTAAATTTTAATTATGCCAGTTCTTTTTTCTAAAGAAACCACTTCTATTAAGCTAATTAGATAAAAGTCGAGCACCAAGGAAAAAAAAATTGATTCCTGACTTTATAATATTAACCAACTAACAAAATTTAGTTTTCCTCTAGCTTGGAGTCTGAGAAATTTTAAAATAAACAGCTTCAGAGCTCAACTGACTAAAATCATCTCTGAGGCAGAAAGTTCCAATCCTAATGTTCTATAATTCCAAAAGAAATGTCTTGTGTCTGTCTTTTTTCCTCCATGCACCTCTCTGCCTTTTTAAATTCCTTTCTTTCTCCCTTTTACCCTGATTCATTTTTGACATATTAAATGAACTCCTTTGATGCCTCATACTCTATATAATAGATTTTTGCCAAAAGCTCAAGTGAAAGCAGTAATCATCATAAATCAGTTAGCTGGCTATTTTACAAACTAGGGGAAACAAAGAAATTAACAACGGAGCATATAGTGGCAGCTATAGCCCAGTTATACTAGAGTTTAGCCCCGAGCCATTTTTTAAGTTAGATGTCTGAGTGCTTAACTAATTGATATAGTCTAGGCAGAAATAGCTTATTTGCTTTCTGATTTTCAAGCCAAAAAAGTTCATGAAATCAAAACGTTTGCTTCTGGGGATCCATTGCTCCTCCACTTTAATTACCCAGCCAAGTGCAAAGCTGGAAGAAGTGTTTGGGGTTCCCTTCGACATGAATACACACCTTCACCATCATACTTGTGGGAATCTGTCTTAAGTAAACCAAATGAAGAACCCAGATACATACAAAAGATGTCAATACAGCTTCATTTATGCTAATGAAAGATTGGAGGCCACCTAAATTGCTGTTGAGACAAGTTATGATGTATCGACTTACTGCAATATCATGTAGCCACTAATCATTACATATGCTATGTGATTACATGGAAATATGTTCATGATATGACATAAAATGAGCTGCTGCCTAATGTAAGTAACAATATGTAAGCTAAAAGTAAGATCCTAAGCTCCCTGCCAACAGAATGGCCCTTTTTTTTTGACTAAGGGGGCCACACACTTAGTGCTCTCTCCCAAACATGCTTTTTTAATTCTCTACATGGCTGGGCTGAGAGTTTTTCAAATCTTTCTACTCTGCTTCCTTTTTAATTATAAATTCCGTCTTTAAATCGTATCTGTCTTATTTTACTGTAAGTGACCTAAAGAAGCCATGTGGCACCTCGAACATTTGCTGCTTAGGTATTTCTTCTGCCAGATTTCCTAGTTCATTGCTCTTATGTTCCTGCCTTCTGCAAAGTCCCTGGACACAGACACAATTCTGCCAAGTTCTTTGTAACTGTGTGACAAGGATGGCCTTTACTCCAGTTTCCAACACTGTGTTCATTTCTATCTGAAACTTCATCAGAATGGCTTTGCCATTCCTTTACCGTTTATCATTTAGGGTCATAATCACTGCTGCAAATGTGTTATTATTAGACAGAAAAATGAAAGAAACCCCTGGTAGAATTTGTACGAAGTAATCAAAGGTATACATTTATGTAAGGAAAATTTAGAGAAGTATTATATGTTCTATTCAAGTTGGGCAATTAAGGACAGGCAGGAAAAGAGACTTGATCATGGGTCCTGGTGATTGGCAAGCTTTTCTGCAGCCCTGGGCTGCATACAGCTTGTCAGCAGGTAATTCTTTCAGCTTTTTGTGCTTTCTAGATTTCAGTTACCTTTCTAGCCTGTTGAAGACCTAGAAGGTTCAGAAAAAGAAATGTGGACAACTCTGAATTAGTACTATTAAACCTGTAAAGTTTATACAAGATTTTATGGTATATAAAGTGTTTTAGGGTATATTATCATGTTTGATCTAATATTGATAATGCTATTGATGTCACTACACCTAATTCCTCTTTAGCTAGTAAATGACAGTGTAGAGAAGGAGGTCTTTCTTCCAGGTCTTCTTCCTTCAGAACACTGAGGTGGTTCCTGGAAGCCTGAAATGCTTGACTAGTTAGTGTATTCTAACTATTCATGGCCTGGAATTAGCTTATATAATTATGGAGGCTGACAAGTCCCAGGATATACAGGGTGAGTCAGGCAGGCTAGAGACCCAGGATAGCTGATGTTTCAGTTTGAATTCAAAGGCAGAAAAATACCAGTGTTCCCTCTCAAAGAACTCAGACAGGAAATGTTCCCTCTTAGTCAGCCCTTTCGTTCTATTTAGGTCTTCAACTGATTGGACTAGGCCCACCAACATTAGGGAGGGCAATATTTTACTCAGTCTACTAATTAAAATGTTAATCTCATCCAGAAACACCCTCACAGACATACCCTGAATAATGTTTGACCAAATATCTGGGCACCCTATGGCTCAGTCAAATGGATGCATAAACTTAACCATCACTAGTAGCATTCTTATAGTTGCTTATACATTTATCTCCAAGAGACTGTAAGCCCCTCAAAGGCATGATCTATACCAATCATCTTTTTCTCAGATCCTAGAACTAAATGCTCAATAAATGTTTATTAACTGCACTAAGTGGAGTGCCACATATATCCAGGGAATTACCAGGTAACGGCATTCCTGAAGCCACAGATAGCCATCCATCCCTGTGACAATACAAAATAACACCAGCAGTGCTGCTCTTCTTTTCGTATGGTTGCGTTCTTTAAAAGAAGGAAAATTGCCTTGGGGGAGATTACAAAATATAGATCATTTGTCCTCTTCAATTCAAAGACTCGCTTCATATTGAGCAAACGTTTATTTATACACTTGCTAGGAGGGAGAAGACAAACAATGAGTACAGTAGAACTCATTTAGACTAATATCTGTAAAAGGGGCCGATCTGCTAAGTGAACAGATGTTTCATGTGCTGAACCAAATTGGAGTGCCGGCTGAATCATAATGAAGCTCTGGATGCAGAAATAAACCTGATAAAAGAACACTGTATCCTGTTAAAAGAACTCCGTGTGCTAGCAAGCAAGAAAATGAAGATGCTGCCAAGATCTAGAACATGAGGCCCACTTGTGCCAAAATGGTTGCACCGACACCAAGGGGAAAGAGTTGTAAGTTTCAAGGTGGTATTATGCTGTTGAGGCAAAGTTTTAATAGTAAGTGAAGTTTTTCTGTTACCACTGATTGAGAGCTGAGAATATACCAGGTTTCATAAAAAGTACATCATAGACATTACCATCTCGAGTATATACAATGCTTGCATACTTCGTCTTTTATAAATAAGGAAGCTAAAGTTCAAAGAGGTTAAATACTTGTAAATGGGCTGGGATGGCACTTTCTAAGCGTATATATATATGTGTGTGTGTCATTTAATTATCACAACGACACTTTGAGACAACTACTTTCATTATCCCCACTTTGCAGATGAGAAAAGAGAGATTCAGAGGGTTGAGTTAAATTTGTTTTCTTCCCTGAAGGAATTTACCATACAGAATGCAGGAAAATTCTATAATTCAATATGTCTTAGTGAGGAACAGTTAGATATCTACAAATACTTGAGGCAGCATCAGCCGTTCCTTTTTTTTTCTGGGAAGATTTTGACCCAAGACAGGGTTAATTCAAGATTCCAGACAAACCCTCTGGAATCCGGCTTTGGTGCCCCTTCACGACAAAGGTGTCCTGCTTTGGTAATGGTGTCCCGCCTTTGCCTTTCCCTTGCTATATGCCAAATTCTTAGAGCTGAGCTTTTGCTTTCTTATTCACTCATTTAATCCCCCTTCTTAAAGATGAAGAAACCAAAGCTCAGATCAGTTAATCTGCCCCAAACAGCTCAGCTACTTAAGACTCAGAGTTTGAATGTAGGCCCAGTTTTAAATTCTAATCTCTGTTCATGACACATTATGGTATGTTGGGTAAGGCCGTGAAGGTGGGCTGGGACCAAACTGTGGATAATGTTGAGTGCCAGGCAAAGTGTTTTACCCTTATCCCGAACTCAGTGGAAAGCCCCCTTTAGCTGTAAAGCAAGGAAGTGGCCAGATCTATATCTTAGTATAACAATTTTGGCTGCGGTATGGAAAGTGGGAAGGAGGCAGAGCTATCAGAAGCCGCCATGTTGTGTTAATTTACGTTCCCACCAACAGTGTATGGGAGTTCCCTTTTCTCTGCATTCTCTTTGGCACTTGCTATTTTTTTTTTTCTTTTTGATAATAGCCATTCTAACCAGAGTGAAATGATATTTGGTGTTTTGATTTACATTTCCCTGATGATTATTGATATTGAACTTTTTTAATGTATCTGTTGGTCATTTGTATGTCTTCTGAGAAATGTCTATTCAGATCTATTCTCTGTAAATTAGCATAGCCATTATGAAAAATACTATGGAAGTTACTAAAAAACTAAAAATAGAACTACCATATGATCTAGCAATCCCACTACTGATATTTATCCAAAGGAAATGAAATCAGTATACCAAAGGGATACCTGCACCCTTATATTAATATTTATTACAATGCTATTCCCAATAGCCCAGATATGGACTTACCCTGAGTGTCCACCAATGACACTATGAATGGATAAAGAAAACATGGTATATATACACAATGCGATACTCTTCATCCATTAAAAAAGAATCAAATCCTGTCATTTGCAGAACATGGATGGAAAAGGAGGTCATTATGGTAAGTGAAATAAGCCAGGCACGGAAAGACAAATATTGCATGTGGGAGCTAAAAAAGTGGAACTCACATAAGTAGAGAGTAGAATGATGGTTACCAGAGGCTGGGAAGGGTGGGGTGGGTTGATGAAGAGAGGTTGGTTATTGGATGCAAACATACAGTTAGATAGAAGGAATAGGTTCTAGTGTTTGACAGTGCAGTAGAGTGACTGTAGTTAACAACATTATATGGCATATTTCAAAATAGCCATAAGAGAAGATGGAAATGTTCCCAACACAAAAAAATGGTAAATGTTTGAAGTGATAGATGCCTTAAATATCCTGACTTTATCATAACACATCGTATGTATATATCAAAATATCACACATAGCCCATACATATAATTACTATATATCAATAAAAAAGTTACAATGCTGCAACAGCTGTGTTGGTGAGTGAAGGTGATCAAAGCCCTGGAAGCAGCCAGGAAAAAGACTCACATAAAAGACAATGAACGGCTATGCACTTGTCACAAATAGATTAGCAAATTAAGGCATGATGCCACTGCAGTGAGAATTAGAAATAATGCACGTGAAACACTGAATGCAGTGCCCATTGTTACTTTTAGTAAACGCTGCTATTATTATTACTGTGGCTTCTGCTGTTGTCTAGCCCCAAGTTTTGTGTGACTTTCTTCCCTTAGCTGGCATTTCTTCTATCTTCTTTCAATCTTATTCAATCATGTCTTGAAAACCAGACCCCCTCCTGAAATCACTAAGTCACAGAGTTCTTAGAGCTAACAGGAAACCCATACATCATGCCGACCATTTTTCCTTCCCCACCAATCTTCATTTTACTGAAAAGGAAACTGAGGTTCAGGTTCAATAGGGTGGCAGAGTCGGGGTTCCATCTGTTATACTCCAGGCTGACCCTTGAGGAACCAGGAAATTGCCTTAATGTATGGATAATTATTTATGCAATTTCTAAAATTTGTGTTTCAGCACTAAAGGGTTAAACACAGCCCAAAACGTGTGAATCCTAAATAGATGACATTTTTCTGAGAGAAAAAGAAATCCAACTATTTAAAAGTGGCCTCATGTCTAATAGTCAAATATTCAAGCATGACTGATTTATCATCTGAAATGTTTTTTCTCTTTGAGAAATATGTGCTGTGACACAAGTCACTCCAGCTCACTTAAATGTATGATGGAAATAACTTTGCAGTTTGAAATAATAAAAATTATTTTCTTCTATTTATGGTTTACTGAGGCTCGGATATAACTAGTTGGTTTGTCATGTGGAGTCACATAACTTAAACATGTCCCAGTATATGGATGTAAAGAAAGAAATTACAGAAGAAGCCTGCAGAATACTTTTAGTATCGCTATTATATTGATTATCATTTTATTATTTCCTACCTTACCTCTGCTCTCTTGGGGGGAGTGGTTTAACATGATGAGGATGCATGTTATACTTTGAGGTAGAGATTCAGTGAGTCTTTCGAAACAATGTCATGCATTTGCAAATTTTTAGTTTTTAGAAGAGAAGAAAGATCATATGGTTTGGTGTTTGGTAGACCCAGATCTGAGACTGAGCAGAGCTACTGTGGTTTTCTGTTGTTGTTGTTCTGTTTTTTTAAAATTTTTATTATTTTTTTTTTATTTTTAAATCTGTTCAACACAGGCAGGTAGGCAGGTACACACAAATAATAATACCCATCTACCCAGTTGGGACTGTGGGACCCTTGTTGGACAATTTAGAATTTCAAAATGTGACAACAGCACATTAAACCAAGTGTGGGGTCTTTCTATGCCTGGGCACTCTGCGACTGCACAGGAGGTAAGGCCCGTGGAGCCGGCCCTGCAGACGGTTATGAGAATTAATTGAGATTATGGAACACGCCTCACTGTGTAGGACCCATAATAGGTATTTAACAAGTTTTACTTTCTCTATGTCCGTTTTCAAGTTGCTCTCACAAGAGCCTCATCAAGTCTAATGCAATCAGTCGCTTCTGTCAGACACAACTTCTCTGCAGTGCAGGGACAAGGATGTTTCAAATGTAATCCATTTAGCTCCCTCCTTGGAGACAAAGGAACAAAAAGAGGAAACAAAACCCAAAGCATACAAGGCTTGAAGAATTGAGAAGTGTACTAAATAGTAGGTTGTTCCTACCATTGGCTCTGTTCCTATGTGAAAGCTCACACTTTGAAACCATGTGCTACCTGGAATTCCAGATGGCCAAATTAAGGAACCAAACCATCAAACAGAAGGTTCTGGTTCTCAACTATGATAATCTTAGGCATGTCAGGGAGGGGGTGTGGAGTAGCATGTATCCTAATGAAGGTAGAAAAAAACCCAGAACTGATTTGTCCCAGATGGCCACAAAAATGGGCTTTCCTGGCTTTTGTATCTCCTCTCCCCATCTCCAAATTCAGCTGTGGGCATTAAAGAAGATGCTTGGTTCATGTAAGACTGTAATCACAGAGTTTTATAAAATCTTCTCCTTGTGGAATGTATATGACATCTGGAATTAAGGAGGTATTCTCTTTTAATCACTGTTCAATCTTCCGCAGGGATAAATGAGTATATGGGTAGCTTCCAGCTGCCCAAACTGATTTAGTTAAATAATGTAATCTATTTGTACACAAATGCGGAATAAATGTCACTGAAGTTCCTTAGCGTGCAGTTATAATGAGTTATCCCTTTCTGGAGGTGATTAGGAGTGTTTAGTTTTGTTTAAATGCATATCAAGCCTCATGATTACCAATGAGCCAGGGACAACCTAAATTAGCCTCCCACAGCTGCTGACCTCTGCAACTGCGGCGAAACCATTCCTTTGGAGGATGAGAGTCTCTTCTAACCCGGAGGTATGGAGCAATTTTTTTTTTCATTCCCTTTAAAGTGTAATGTTCCAATATAGCCTCCACAGACCCAGGCCTCCTCAGAGCTAGTCAGGGAAAGGCAATCAGAATTTTAAGCTGAATAAGACCTTAGTAATCATTTAGTTTAAACATTACTTTGCAAATGGGGAGTCTGAAGCCTAGAAAAGTCATGTGCTTTGTTCAAGCCTGCACAATGATTTGATCTCGGAGTTTAGATTAAAACTCTAGATTCTGACCTATAGGTCCCTGCTTTTTCTCATACACACAACCTGCCTTAGTCTGTTTGGGCTGCTATAATAAAATACAATCAAGCGAATAGCTTATATTAATAAATAACAGAAATTTATTTTTCATAGTTCTGGAGCCTAGGAAGTGCAAGATCAAGATGCTGGTAGATTTGGTATCTGGTGAGGGCCTGTTCTGCTTAGATGGCACCATCTTGCTACATCCTTGCATGGTGGGAGGGGCTCACCAGGTCTCCATGGTCTCTCATAAGGGACTCATTCATGAGGGCAGAACTCTCATGACCTAATCTCCTCCCCAAAAGCCCCACCTCTTAATACTATCACATTGGGAATTAGGATTTCAACATATGAATTTTGGAGGGGACACAAACATTCAGACCATAGTACAAACTTTCTTAGCTTTCAACCTCTTAAGATGAAAAGTTACTGGGCAAGGGAGGCAATATGCTACAGGGAAGGGAACCTGGCCTTTAAAGGAAGGGCAGTCAAGGGCCAAGCAGTGCAAGGCTAAATGTTCTCTGTACCACCCTGAGTAAGTTACTTCGCAAGTGACAGCCTCAGTTTTCCTACCAGGAAAATGGGAATTTGACCTGCTTTCTAGGGATTTTCTGTCTATTCTATTACAGATGCTTTCCCAGGATATACTTCTTTGAATATTTGTGACTCCTATAGTTAATGCTTCATTTCCTGTTCTCAAATACATCTTCCTAGGATGCTTTGTGGTTTTCAAAATCATCAAATTAAGAAAGAAAAAAAAAAAACTGCTAAACAGATGAAAGCTAAATGAAGAATGATTTCACATATTGTCTTCTCTCAAGAGATGAAGCATGCAGGAAGAGAGACATAGCAGAAACCACCAGGTCAACAAAATGAGACTGTGCCTTTTGCTGATGAATATCTGTCTTCCTGTCTTGGTCAGGTAACTGTGGAAGAAGTTCTATCACCTTGTGCAAAACTGACACCTGTGCAGCTACTCCTGGCTTTCAAGAGGAGAAGCAATCATTGCATGCTATTTGAATGTCTTCATAAATATAATTTATAGCTATGATACTGATCAGTCCCGCACAGTCTTAGGAGATCAATAGTGCCATGTTCATTAGTCCTGATTGAATAGCTCTCAAACTTTGGCCAGAAGATGGTAACTGTTTTTAATGATTCTTTGGAAGTTGGCATCAAAAGTGGATTCTATGTCACTGGTAATTTCCTTAGTTATCTAGGGGCTTTTCATTCCCTCAACCAACCATGAAGGTCAGAGAGTTGCTCTCTGCAAAAGCAATTGTGACTATATTGGACTCTTAGGATAAAAGGTATACCTATTTGAAAGCTGCTGGGTAATAGTTATTTTTACTCAAGCCTGCTGGTGATGAGGAGGTTGTACTCTGTGCCTGGAGGCATCAAGACATTCTTGAAAGAAAAGGGATAGACCCCGTTCTGTTTCCAGAATCACTACTTGTTTATTGGTTTTGAGTATTGGGAAGTTATTCCCAATAAACCCCTCCTCTCAGTATGCATGCTCTTGTGTAGTGCCCTTGAATCTGGAGCGCTTTAATCATAAGCTGTATTTTTAACTATTAGCTGCTTTAACCAACACAATGTGGGGAACTGACATTCTGCCAGTCTTTGAACTAAATCTTAAAGCTTGGCAGCTTTCGCTTTTGCACTCTGTGGGAAGATAGGTACCAAGTAAGAAGTCTGAGTACTCTGAGGCTGCCATGCTGTGAGGAAGCCCAAGCAGCCTAGTGGTGAGGCCCATGTGGGGGAGAACCGAGGCTGGGGTGGATCCTGCATGTGAGTTCCCAGCTAGTGGTCAGCACCAGCCGTCAGCATGTGACTAAGGATACTTTGTACCTTTCACTCCCCCAGTGCTCCAACTGACACAACACGAAGCAGAAGTAGCTTAACTAATGAAATTGTAAAAAGTAATAAATTGTGTTGTTTTACATCACTCTTTTTGGAATGGTATTTTATAAAGTAGTATAAAACAGAAAAAGCCGACCTCTCAAGCTTCTCTCTGAACCCAAGTTTCTTCATCTGGAAAATGAAGAATAGGGACAGAAAATCTGTAAACTGCACCAAAATACTTGTGATATTCAAGGCCCTGCTCAGTCTCACCTCAACCAATATTTCGAGCTTCTTCTTTGACTCTAAACATAACACTGCAGCCACTTTGGGCCATTTGGAATTCTCTGACATTTGACATTTGCAATTCTTTGAACATTTGAAATGCTTGTATTAGCTTGGCCACTTCACAATTTGACAACTTCGTTTTTCCTTTTCTGTTTCTGTTTCTCTGCCATAAATACCTTTCTCTCAAGTTAAATGCCACTTCTGTGAAGCTTTTCCCACTCACTGCTGCCCACCTGCCACCTATACCTCCTGACAAAGTAATTGCCTCTGGGCTCCCAGAAGTATTATATTAAGGTAGACTTCTTCCACAATTATAGCCAGGAACAAATTGCAAATTTCTTCACAGGCCTGATCAAAAGACAATCTTACATCTCTCTACCCATCAGTGATCCTTTTTTTTGGTTTGATCTAGAGATTTCTTTTAATGTATGATATTAGCTTAAAAATCAGGATATTACACATGCACACAAAATGTAGTAGTTATTAAATGCTCAGTATGTACTAGGTATAGCACTAAATATTTTGTTTGGATTATTTCTTTGACTCTTTACAGTAAAATGGATTAGGCAAGCACATTATTACCTCCATTTTGCAGATGAGGACACTAAGTCTCAGAGGATTTTCCCAAACTGCCCACGGCTGCCAGATTAGTGAAGGCTTGGTCAGGATTTGAACCCAGGTGGCCTGGTTCTGCAAGCCAAACCTTCCCCATTGCTGCTCAGAGTCCTTGTCCCTTTAATTGTGTGTCCCCAGCTGGGTTAGGAGTACTTTGCATAGAGCAAGTACTCAATAAATATTTGTTGAATAAACAAATGAGTTAATGTGTAAGGGAATGCATTATTCAAATGCATATATAGCATTTAAAATTATAATATGGGTAAGGCAAAAATACTTTACACTTCACAAAAGCACCACTCAAACTGAAGTATAGCTGCACAGAGCCTCCCCATCACTCACAGCTGTTAGGGGCACTGATTGACCCTGGGGATAGCACCTTGCTTGTTTCTTAATTTCTGAGAAAGTGCTCTTGAGACACAATACCCCCATTCCCCTCTGGCTTGACTAGATGATCAGTGGTCTTTGATGTGAGCAAATGGGTTTACACGGTTCTCTGGGTGTTGCAACACTTCCTCACGGGGCCTCCTCTGCAAATATGTGAGTGAGGAAAGAAGCATAAGGAATAAACCCACATGGAGTGAGGGGCTGTGTGCCAGGCATGGGCCTACATGGTCTCAGGAATATTATCTTAATTGTCATTAAGTTTAGCGCTAGGTCCAGAGAGTGTAATCTATTGCCCCCATGTCACACAGCTGGTGACCAGAGGAGGATGAGAATGTTTCAAATGCAAATTTGTCCACTCCCCCATACAGCTTCTCAAGGACCTTATTCCTGGGGAGTCTGTATGGACTATGTGCATAAACACTGTCAGATACACAAAATGCTGCATAATTAAATGCCGCCTGAGAGTTACAGGTTATTTGTTATTACATGGTTTGGAGGAGAAATCTCTGCGTGCAAGTATAGTTTGAGAAATCTTCCTGGTGAGGTGAGACTTGACACACAACTCTAGAGAAATCAGGAAGTGGGGTAGCTTGGCAGGTGGTTGGCTGGAAAGTGGGCCTGGCTCCGTGTATTCCTTTCTTCAGTCAACAGCTATCACAGAAAGCCCACTGTGTGTAGACCCCTGTGCCAGGTGTCATGGCGACACCTAAAGAGTAGGCTGCCTCATGCTGTCATGCCTGCCGTGTTCTCCCTGAGACTGTCCCCTGCCGAGTCCCTCATTGCACAAGATCTAGCCTCGGCATGTTTTCCTTTATCTAGTGGTTAAGTCTGTGGGTCATTGAGTCAGATTATCCGGATTTGAATCCCGGTTCTGCTAGTGAGTAGATACATGTGTCTTGGCCAACTAACTTCTCCAAATTCCTCTTTGCAAACTGAAGATATGCGCCTCATAATATTGTGACAAGGATTAATTTAGTAAATATGCATAAAGAAATCAGCACAGTGCCTGACAGCTTTCTGGGGCAACAAACATTACCTGGAATAATGATGGTGATGATGCTGGAGGGAGAGGGGACAGAGGAGGGGACAGAGAGGTGGCAGAATGAGAAAGAGAAAGAAAAGCAGCTTTTCCTGACAACCTCCTAACCCCCAACGCAGTGGGCCACACTGTGGCTGGGTCTCCACTGTCCACAGACGTGGTGCAGCTCTGGCCTCCTGTCTCCTCCCCACCCCGTCAGAGAGTAAGCTTCTTAAAAGCAATTATAGGCCTATCTAAATTTCTGCAGTTTGGCTCCTCTTTCAGCAAATGTTGAATAAAAGAATATTGAATGAGTTCATGGAGTGTCCATCAATATAAATCTACCTCCCAGGTACAATGTACACTATTCTTGCGATGGGTACACTGAAAGCCCTGACTTCAGCATGGTGCAGTTCCTCCATGTAACAAAAACCATGTGTACCCCCACTAAATTTTCTGAATTAAAAATATAAAAAAAAATGTTATTGACTTTGGCTGCCCAAAAGAGAACAAAGGGGGTAAATGGCTACCAGGAAGACAGGATTTTGTAACATGCACTAACAGAAAAATAATTCTGCTAGAGGGAAGTAAAGATTGTCGGAGACATTGAGAGGAGGAAAGAAAGGAAGGCGGTGCCTGTCGAATACCCGGCATGTGCTGACTGCTATACGGGCACAGATGCGGATATTAACTCCATTAATACTACATAGAGAGTCCATTAATTCATGCTTGTTATGTGGCTGATAATGTAAAACAATAATAATAACATTAAAAATAAAAGTGATTATATTAATTTTTGTAAGACAGGGTCTCATTCTGTTGTTCAGGCTGGAATGCAGTGGCATCATCACAGCTCACCGCGACCTCAAATTCCTGGGCTCAAGTGATCCTCTTACCTCAGCCTCCTGAGTAGCTGCGACTACAGGTGTGTGCTACCATGCCTGGCTAATTTTTTTGTATTTTTTTCTTTTTTTTTGTAGAGACAAGGTCTCACCATGTTTTTCAGGTTGGTCTCAAACTCCCAGCGTCAAGCCATCCCCTGGCCTTGACCACCCAAAGTGCTATAATTACAGGTATGAGCCACTGCGCTCAGCCTTAATTTATTAATTTAATTGAACTGTACCTGGTTATCTTCTCTACTTTATTGTATTTGATTCTCAGAAGGATTCTTTGTGGTAGCTGTCATTATGTCCATTTTGTGAAAGAGGGAAGCAGTTCAGTGACGTTAAATTACTGGACCAGACTCATACAGCAGGGCCAGTTCTGATTAAATCCAAAGTCAGTGGTTATCTCCATGAGGCAGTGGCTGTACTAACACTGGATGTCAGAGCCCTTTGGATTTACATCACCAAATACGGGGTCAAATACATTACCACAAAGTTAGAATTCACCCACTGTGTTGCTGAACTGATTTTCTATTTTGTCAATTCTGGGCTCTTGAAATCTCACTTGAAAGAAAAAAATAAATGAGATATAAGTGTTGAAACAGATCTATGAAAATAAATATTGCTAAAGAGAGAGCAAAGCAGTGCCTGGTATTGATACATAGAAAAAACTTACGAGATTTACCAAGCATCAAATAACCTAGGAGCTATGCAAATTTAAATGGATTTTTTTAGGATTTCAACTTTAAAATATGTTTGTTTTTTAAAAGAAAAAATACACAGCAAAAAAAAAAAATAATAATTTACACGAGATTCTGGTAAATAGTGGAAGCTGAGAACAGAAGGAATTGTAAACCTCAGACCATACAACCAGCATTTGTACAGCATGCTGCGGCTCGCTGAGCACTTTCACACGCGGAACACGCATAATCTTCACAATACCCTTGGGAGGGAGGTTTGATGAATCCCCTTCTAGGGATGGGACTAATGAGGTTCAGAGAAGAAAATAAACACCATTTTTCCTCCATACGTGGCCCTTTCTTCATTATAGTAGCAGGGGTCCTGGCCAAAACTCTAGGGGATTGGCATGTCGGGGTACAGTGGGTGAAGTCAGGGGGCTAAGAGGTCTATATACGACCATTTGCCCACAGATAATATGGTGGGAAGTGGCTATTAAGGAGTGTATTTCTATGCTGGGCACAGGATCATCAGCTGGTAGCTGGGCTGGTTGTTAACAGGAAAAGGTGAGCATGTCACAGTACTGTGTATAGAACAAAGTACACCAAGAACACGAGAGAACAGAGAAAAGGGAGAAAGAAAGAAAGGAAGGAGTTGACGAGGTGAATAAGAGAGGGGAAGGCAGTCTAGGTAGAGGACACCAAAAGGTTTCATTTCAAAGATGAAATCACGCTGCTCCTTAGACTGTGAGGCTGCTGCACTGCTGGGTGAGCTGGCGATGGGTCACTAGTGTGTGAAAAGCAGAGAAGCAAAGGAGAGAATCTGGGAGAGTAAATAAAACTACTCCAGGCTCATGACTGAGGGGACTCCTAAGGGAACACAAATGGAAATGGCAAAGGCTACGATAAATATGCAAAGCCCCAAAGGGAAATCAAGCCCCATGCTGGAGAGGAGAACTGCAAGGACTTTTTTCCTCTTGAGCTAAAATAATCTTGTGAGAGCCTCTGTATTCTTTGAAACCAGAATTGTGCCTGGCACATAGTAGATGCTCAGTAAATATTGAAGGAAGGAATAAATTTCTGTTTAAAATGAGGACACACTTTCTAATATTCCAAAAAATTTCTCAAAGAGAGGTTGAGATACTAAGGTAGGTATTGAGTACCCTAAACACTAACTGCATTTGGGGTTTGGTCCACACTACCTCTATATTCCCTTTGTGTGCTAAATTCTTTGAGCCTGCGGTTGGCGAGGGCAGAAGGGAGTGGATGAGGGGCATGGGAAGCTGCAGGGACTGCAGAATTCACTGCTTCTGCCATTTGGTCTGGGGCCAGCCTTGCTAATTATCCAGTGAATGGAGAAGATGGAAGTAAGCTAGCCCTCTGCACCAGCTGCTCCCAAACAGCCTGCAGGTATAGCCCAAGCGACAGTAAACAGTCTGTCAAAACATTCTCTCTACAGACACCCACCTTCCCTCCGATGCTAATGTATTGGCCTGCAACAAATTGCACACACCTGGCTCTAAAAATGCTTCCTGCACAGAGTTAAAAGCCCAGCAGAATTTCCCAGAGGATCAGCACATATGCCTTGCTTTTTCTTCCATCAACTAAGAAAATGGTTTAGCCAAAAAAAAAAAAAAAAAAAAAAAGTCTCACAAATGTCCTTAAGGAATGTCTCATTAATTCTCGGGTCTCCTGAGCACCTATCTTCCTGAGGAGCAGCAGGGATCAAGTAAAAGGCTGGACTGGTTCACAGATAAGAAATAGCAAATCTAAGAAGACCGATTAAGTGAAGAATTAAGAGTTTATTATAATTGGTGTTTCTAAGCAGGTTGCCCAGTAATTTAAAAAAAATGCACATATGAAACTATGAATCCCTTTTTAGGCAGAACAATGAAACATCATTAATTTGTGTGGCTGTTGTAATAGAGATTAATGAATTTTCTGGTTGAATAATCTTTGGGAAACTGTATTGCAAATTAAATAAATATTAGTTAAATAAGCACAAACAAGTGAAAAGTAAGGAGGCTAGAGAGAAAGTATTCTATATGAACTTCATTGTCTGGACTGACTTGCTTCTCTCCTGGACACATCCAGATTTTGGAATCTGAATCCTGGCATGTTCCCTGTCCCTAGCACACCTTTGCCCGAGGAATCCTGTCATATAAAGTCCTGATCCTTGGCGATTCCTTATGGACCTGTTTACATAGCCTACTGTAGGTGAGACATTCTCTGCTTCACCCGGAGGTACTGGCTGTCTTCTGTTTGGTTTTCTAGCACTCTGTTTTGGCATTTATATTATCCAATTATTAATTATTTATGTGCCTATCTCCCCTGTTTACATGTGTATTTTTCATGGGTAATGATTATTTCTCTTTTATTTGTGCCTCCATTGCTTAGAATAATGCTTGACACATAGTAGTTTCTTGGTTCTTAATACATATTTGCAGGAATCCCCAGTCTCAGAGCCATTCATTCATTCTTCTATTACTTCAACTACAAAGCACTTAATGCCTGCCAGCTGTTTACTAAGGGTTGAAAGATAAAGATTCTCATTGTTTCCTCTTACTCAAAATAACCTGCCCCACTTTTCTGCAAATTTCAGTTATCCATCAAGATCCAGCTCAACTGTAACCTTCAAAATCTTTTCCCTGATCACGCCAGTTCTTGTTGCTCTCTTTGTCAATGTTCTTCCATGCTTCTTGCTGTATATTTTATGCCATCTAACTCATGCTTTCTATGTTTTTGCTTTTATATGACAGTACTTGAGAAGGACTAGGGAAAAGTTAAACGTCTGAAGGTTTCAAATTGTATTTATTTGGATTATTAAAAACATCTGGGCTTGGATGCTGAATGCTATTTGTATTAGTTCGCTAGGGCTGCCATAAAAAATACCACGGACTGGGCATACCATAGGCAAATACCACAGAAATTAATTTTCTTCAGAGTTTGGAGGCTAGAAGCAAGGTCAAGATGTCGACAGGTTTGTATCTCCTGAGAACTCTCTCCTTGGCTTGTAGATAAACGCCGTCTAGCTGTGTCCTCACGTGGCTCTTCCTCCGTGTGCATGCATCCCTGGCATCTCTTCACATGCACTGATCTCTTCTTACAAGGACACCAGTTATACTGGATCAGGGACTGCCCTAAAGGCCTAATTTTAACTGAATTACTTCTTATATAATCACATTCTGAGATGCTGAGGGTTAGGGTTTCAACATAAGAACTTGGGGGTGGGGCACAATTTAGTCTATAATACTATTAACTTCCAGCTCAATGATTAGGTCTGGAATAGCCAGTTATGTGGAAAGCCCAAGCTCCTTGACACTAGGGACCAGACATGCACTGCAGCCTGGGCCACTGGGGGCAAAATACAGACTGTGCATGGAAAACCTTACCCCATCATGGCCTCGTCATGCTGCAGGGCTCAGAGGAAGCTAGGGAGACACAGGCCTTTGGGAAAAGGAAGGAAATTAGCACAGAGGCATGGCCAACTCGATGGCAGAACCTGGATAGGGTTAAATTCACCATCCATTGCTCAAATGTGGGGCTGACTTAGGTGGGACTTGATGCATTGCTCATTCCCAAAGGAGTTGAAAATGGTTGGCAGGATACTCTGTGCAGTGAGACTTACATTCAGGTGGATAATGGCCTTGTGTACTAAGCTGTCACTGCATTGGGAGGAGGCAGATACAAAATTCCCTGAACATTTATTTACTTGCTGTCTCTTAAGCGTAAGCAAATTGAACAGACACCTGCTCCAGACTTTGGAGTAGCTATTATTTGTGATGTCCTTTGTTCAATTAGGACTTGGAACAGTGAGGGTCAACACAGAGAGGTACAAAGCTGAATCAGACATGGTTCAAAAGAGGTAGCTGTCCAGGAGAACAGATAAACTATGCTCATAAATTAGGTCAAATGGCATAATCCCTTTCAGCCTGTTGAGAAGTGTGGAGTGCTGCACCAAGGTAAGTTTTTCTCGTAAATCGCTGCATCACAGTATTCAGTGATGCTGTAAGGCAGAGACAAAGTGCAGAGGGAGATCAGAAGATGACTTCATCCCCATTAGTGTCTTGCATAGTGTTGGGCCTGAGTAGATACAATAAATATACATTGACAGGCACTGTTAAGCCCAGGAAAGTCTTTTTCTTCTGCCCTCCCAGACTCCAAGGAGAATATCAAGCTTCTTCACATCTTCCCCTCTCTTCTTTTAGGTGATATCCATCACTTGATGCCAGTGGCATCGTGAGGTAACACAAGAACTTGAGTCAAACCCTGACTTTACCACTTGCCAGTTACATGGCTGGAGCATTATCATCCATGGTCCTGGGTTTCCAATTCCTCAGCTATGAACTGGGTTAATATTTTCTTCCTAATATTCTATTACACGTACAATAAATGCAACTATTGTTTGTTCAGCACAGAGCACAGTTAGTGGTACAAAGTAAATTATTCCTTTTGGTTTTCTCTTTCAGTTTTTAGGGCAATTCAGGAGGTCTGATACAGAACCCTTAGTAAATCACATGTTTTCTCGCTCTCTCTTCCCACCCTCACAACGAGTCTAACTCTGAGATCAGGGAAAAGGCAGCAGTGAGGGTAGAAATGTTATGAAAAAGGCAAAGGCGCAGGATGCTCTCATTTGCCTTGAGTTTATGTGCGTGCACAGGGGCTGGGTGTTCTCGATCCCTGTGCACCGTGCACCCACCTTGCTCCCCCTAGTTGGTCTCTGTCACCGAGTACAACAAAGTCCAGGACCTGTGACCGCCTGGTTGATCTTCCACGTTTAAGGTACTGGGGTAATTCCTGTTCTAGAAGGGAGACAATGTCACCTCAGTCCCTTTCTATGACCTTGGACAATTAACTAAACTTCTTTGAACCTCAGTTTCCCCATCTATAATGTGCATGTACCAACAGAACTGATTGCACAGTCCTGGTATAAGGACTGAATTGAAAAATATTTTGTTATTATTATCCATGCCATTATTAATCATTCAATGGCTTGGGTAGTGATAGCATGAAAAATGAAAGTTGAGTTCTGAGGCTACTGGCTCAATAAACACCTTAAACCTGACAACAACAGCAAAACCTCTGTCCAAAAGTATCCCTTTTTGTCCCCACTTTAAATTTGTTAATTATTTAGAAAAAGACAATGGCTTGTAGTGCCAGGTCAATATTTTGATTACTTATCACGGAGTTTAAGAAATAAGTTGTATTACTATTTTTCACATTGTGTTATATTATTCAGAGACGACAACTACAATTAAGGACAGGGACTTCCTATTTAATGATTCTTGACCCAGATTTTCTTTTTCTTTTTATTCATTCATTTGTTCAATAAACATTTCGAGAAAGAGCTAGCAAAGAAGACTGAGTAAAAATAAAAGACTGAGATAAAAATAAAAGTGGTAGATTTTCACTCATCATTCACTCAATCAATAATTCAGTTTTTGCTATGGGCCATACATTCTCTGAGATATTAGTGAAACAGTAGTAAGTAAATCAGTTAGAATCCCTGCTTTTATATAGTTTATGGTCTATTTCATTCTACAGGGAGTGATAGATACTATAAAACCAAGAAAATGAATAAATAATTTCAGCATATTAAATATGAAGGAAATGAGCAGTGCCATTAGATAATAATGATATATGTTCATGTGTAGGGATCTACTTATAAAAAGTGATCAGGGAGGCCTCATTGAGGAAGCAACATTTAAGCCAAATTCTCTATGAAGGATATTTTTAGAATGTCACATCTTTAGCTTCTAGGTGAAACTGGAAAGTTCAATTATTTTAGGTGACAGAATGTACTCCATGCAGACATTTCCAGATAAATTCTTCTTTAATTTTTAAAAACTCTTTGCATTATGAACACTGATTCACAACACAAGTGAGTCAATCACTTCAGCTAATTAAAACAAAACAAAACAAAATACAAAAACCCTTGCACTCCCAGTAAAATGGCAGGTAAGATTTTCAGAAATCTTTGAAAATACTAGACACTGGATTAATAACAATAAAATTTTTAAAAAAATTCATAGTCAAACTCACTGGCACTCACAGGCACTATCTCTAACATATGCACACAAGGAAATTTCCAGAAACCACAAATGCTAGGGAGCAAACCAGAGTGATAAATAAATGGTAAGTGGTTGACTTGGAGGTATTTGCTAAGACCAGGTATCTAGAATTTTAAGTTTTTAATGGCTTCAGAGCCATAAAAGATGAATAATTAGATCTGAGGACTCCTACATACAGCTGAGTACCTCAGAGGCTATATCCACATTAAAGGGCAGCTGGGGAGGGGAGGCCAGCAAAGGAAAGCTGCCAGGAGAATTCTGTATTGACATTAACTATGTGGGAGGAGAGAAATGTCTCAGGGAGAATTTGTAACTTATAGGCCATACCTCAAGCAGGTTTGGAGTTTCAAACTACACTGTGTGGTTTGTAAAACCTAAAGTATAAAATATACTAAAAGTGATCTTGAGTTGATGGTGCCTTAGGATTCCTGGTAGTAGTGTAAATGCAAATTTACTTTAGAGAAACTAAGCCACCAAGAATGAGAAAACCACAAATAGCAGAATTAGATACTAGAGACTTCATATTTTGGGTTTATTATACAGAATATAAAAATATTTAAGATATTTAAAGAGATAAAAAATGGAATAAAAAATATGAGATGGGAATAGGATTATAAAAGTGACTCAAAGTATTTGAAAAGAACTATGTACAATGTGTTGCATAACATTTCAGTCAACGATGTACCACATATACAATGGTGCCCCATAAGATTATAATGGAATTAAAAAATTGCTAATACCTAGTATTTACCGTACTATAGTTTTTATCATTATTTTAGAATGTACTCCTTCCACACACATATATGCATATACACATATATGAGTGTGTGTGTATAACTGTAAAACAGCCTCATGCAGGTCCTTCAGTTGGTATTCCAGAAGAAAGCATTTGTATGAGAGGAGATGACAGCTCCATGCATGTTATTGCTCCTAAAGCCCTTCCAGTGGGACAAGATATGAAGGTGAGAGATGGTATCTTTTTAATCTGGACCTAAGTATGTAGGCCTAAGCTAATGTGCCTGTTTGTGTCTTAGTTTTTAAACAAAAAAGTTTAAAAAGTAAAAAAAATTAAAATAGAGAAAAGCTTATAGAATAAGAAGGAAAGAAAATATTTTTGTATAGCTGTACAATGTGTTTGTGTTTTAAGCTAAGCATTATTACAAAAGAATCAAAAACTTTAAAAAATTAAAAAGTTTATAAAGTAAAAAAGTTGCAGTAAGCTAAAGTTAATTTATTACTGATCAAATAATTTTTAAAAATAAATTTATTATAGTCTAAATGCAGACTGTTTATAAAGTATGCAGTAGTGTACAGTAACGCCTTTACCTTCATCCACTGACTCACCTGGAGCAACTTCCAGTCCTGCAACTTCCATTCAAGTGCTCTAAATAGGTATACCTTCTTTTAAAATCTTTTATACCATATTTTAACTGTAGCTTTTCAAGAACATAAAGCATACTACTAGAGAATATCACTTTTACAAAAAGGAAGACTGGAAAGAGAGAAGGAATAGAGCACCACAAAACAACCAGAAAACAAATAACAACATGGCAGTAGTTACTTATCAATAACAACATTGAATGGACTAAACTCTCCAATGAAAAGACACACACTGGCTGATGGATAAAAAAATAGGATCCAACTATAATATATGCTGCTTACAAGACACTCAATTCACCCATAAAGATGCACATAGACTGAAAATAAAGCGACAGAAAAAGATATTCCATGCAAATGAAAACAAAACAAAACAAAAATAGCAAGAGTGGGTATACTTCTACCAGGTAAAATAGATTTCCAGACAAAAACTATAAAAAAGAGACAAAGGAGGTCATTACATAATGAAAAAGGGATCTATTCAGCAAGAGAATATAAGAATTATAAACATATGTGCATCCATCACTGTAGCGCCCTGATATATAAAGCAAATATTAGTAGAAGTAAAGAGAGAGATAGACTCTAATATAATACTAGCTGAAAACCTCGACACTCTACTTTCAGTACTGGACATATAATCCAGAAAAAATCATCAAAGAAACATCAGACTTAATCTGCATTACAGACCAAATGGATCCAATTGATATTTGCAGAACATTTCATCTGACTAAGTTGCAGAACACATATTCTTCTTCTCAGCACATAGATCATATGTTAGACCTCCAAAAAATCTTAAAAAAATTCAAAAAAATTAAAATCATATCAAGTATCTTTTCTGACCACAATGAAATAAGACTAGAATTCAATAACAAGAGGAACTTTGAAAACTATATAAACGCATGGAAATTAAACAATATGCTCCAGAATGACTGTCAGGTCAATGGAGAAATCAAAAACAAAATTAAAAAAATTTCTTGAAACAAATGAAAAGGGAAACACAATATACCAAAAAACACCTATGGGATACAGTAAAAGCAGCACTAAGAGGGAGGTTTACAGCAATAAATGCCTACATCGAAAAAGTAGAACAACTTCAAATAAACAACCTAATAATGCATCTTAAAGAACTTGAAAAGCAAGAGCAAACCAAACCCAAAAATAGAAGAAAAGAAATTATAAATATCACAGCAGAAATAAATGAAATTGAAACAAAAAACCCCACAAAAGATCAATAAACAAAAGTTGGTTTTCTGAAAAGATAAACAAAATAGATAAACCTTTTGCCAGACTGTGAAAAAAAGAGAGAAGAACCAATAAATAAATCAGAAATGAAAAAGGCAGCATTATAACATGCCACAGAAATTTAATGAATCATTAGAGACTATTATATGTCAATAAATTGGAAAACATAGAAAAAAATGGATAGATTCCTAGACATATACAACCTACTAAGATTGAACAAGGAAGAAATCCAAAACCTGAATTGACCAATAATAAGTAATGAGATAGAAGCAGTAATAAAAATTCTCCTATCAAACAAAACTCCAGGCCTTGATGGCTTTACTGTTAGAATAAGAATTGTGGATGAGGGAATACTTCCAAACTCATTTTATAAGGCCAGTATTTCCCTGATATCAAAACGAGATAACACTGATGATATAGAGAGAACACAAAAAAATGGAAAGATATTCCATATTCATTGATTGGAAGAATCAATAATTTTTAAATGTCCGTATTACCCAAAGAAATCTACAGCTTCAATGCAACCCCTATCAAAATACCAATGATACTCTTCACAGAAATAGAAAAATAATCCTAAAGTTTATATGGAACCACAAAAGACCTGGAATATCCAAAGCCACCTTGAGAACAAAACTGGAGGAATCAATTACCTGACTTCAAATTGTACAACAGAGCTGTAGTAACCACATCAGCATGGCACTGGCATAAAAATAGACACATAGACCAACGGAATAAAACAGAGAACCCAGAAATAAATTTATGCATCTACAACGAATTCATTTTCAACAAAATTGCCAAAAACATACAGTGGGGATAGTATACCCTCTTCAATAAATTGTACCTGGAAAACTTGTTATCCATATGAAGAAAAATGAAACTAGACTCCTGTCTCTCACCATGTACAAAAATCAAATCAAACTGGATTAAAGATTTAAATCTAAGACCTGAAACCATGAAACAACTAGATGAAAACATTGGGGAAATGCTTCAGGACATTGGTCTGGGCAAAGATTTCTTGAGTAAGACCTCAAAAGTGTAGGCAACCAAAGCAAAATGAATGGGATTGCATCAAGCTAAAAAGGTTCTACACAGCAAAGGAAACAATAAACAAAGTGAAGAAGCAACACACAGAATGGGAAAAAATGTTTGCAAACTACTCATCTGACAAAGGATTAATATCCAGAATACAGGAGGAACTCAAACAACTCAACAGGAATAAATTAAACAATCTGATCAAAAATGAGCAAAGATCTAAATAGACATTTCTCAAAAAACATACAAATGACAAACAGGTATATGGAAAAAAATGTTAAATATCACTAATCATCAGAGACATGTAAATCAAAACTATAATAAGATATCATCTCACACAAGTTAAAATGGTTTTTATCTGAAAGGCAAGCAAAAATAAATGCTGGTGATGATGTGGAGAAAGGGGAATGCTCATGAGAATCTAAATTAGTGTGATCACTATAAAAAGCAGTATGGAGTTTCCTCAAAAAACTAAAAGTAGAACTAACATACGATCCAGTAATCCCACCGCTAGGTATATATACAAAAGAAAGAAATCAGTATATTGACGAGATATCTGCATTCCCATGTTTGTTGCAGCAGTATTCACAATAGCCAAGATTTGGAATCAACCTAAGTATTTATCAGTGGATGAATGAATAAAGAAAATGTGGTACATATACATAGGGAATACTATTTGGCCATAAAAAAGATGGAAATTCTGTTATTTTCAACAACATGGATGGAACTGGAGGACATTACATTAATTGAAATAAGCTAGTCATAGACAAATTTCACAGGTTCTCACTCATATGTGAGAGCTAAAAATTAAAACAATTGAATTCATGGAAATAGTAGAATGATGATTACCAAAGGCTAGGAAGGGTAGCGGGGAGGTGGGGATAAAGCGGGGATGTTTAATGAGTGCAAAAGATGGAAGGAGTAAGATTTAGTATTTAATAGCACAACTGGTTAACTAAAATTAGCAATAATTTATTGTATATTTTAAAATAACTAAAAATAGAATTGGAATATCAACACAAAGAAATGATAAATGCTCGAGGTGATAGATACCTCAATTATCGTGATTCGATCATTACACATTGTACACCTATATTAAAACATCACATGTACCCCATAAATATATATAGTTATTGTGTTCCTATAATTAAAAATTAAAAAGTTAAGATATATAATTTTTTTTAAAAAACCTTCATCGAAAGAGAATATTGAAAGACATAAGACAATTTTTTATAAAATAAAAAGGGTTAAAATCAATTAAAGAATTAAACAATCAATAATAAGTGGCAAAAAGTATGAACAAGCAGTTCTTAAGAGACACACAGAAGAAAAATAAGATGGTAAACCTCAATGGTAAACAGAAAGCGGCAAATTAAAACTACTTTGAGATATAATATTACATCTATCGAATGGATCAAAGTTAAAAAGTCTGACAATGCCAAGTGTTGGTAAAAACTTAAGTAACAAGAACTCATATATAGCAATTAAACTCTAAGGTAGACACCCTAGACTAAAAAGCTTTCACTCAAGTACACTTAGTCACATACAAGAGTGCTCGGCACTTCAAACAAACCAACAAAACCTGTCACTTTAAACAAAAAAGCTACAAAAGCTGTAAAAAATTTTAGTGACCTTTAAAATAAGAGTGAACAAATTAATTACTGTATGTTCATTCAATTAAATACTACATAGCAGTGAAATGAAGTAAAATGTAGTAAAAATAGGCTAACGTATTCACTGATAATAATTCACACAAATGTTGATTGAAAAACAAACTGTAGTTGGTACAAAACTATGAATAAACACAGACACATAATGTTTTAGGGAAAACACAGAGCATCTACAGACAAATTATTAGAATGAGACAGTAAGGTTTTTGGATATAAGATCAATATGTAAAACCAACTTCATTCCTATATACCAACAAGAAAAAAAAATCATAGCGGTATAAGACACCATTTCCCATTTACTGAAATGCCAAATATATAAAGTACCTACATATATGCACATATGTAGCATTCATATTAATAGATGAATGTATATTATCAGCACCAAATATAGGACAGCACTTTCCTCTGGAGGGGAGGGGAGGAAATGCCATCA